>JARBWK010000002.1:21580764-21787144 GCA_030556195.1 Anolis apletophallus | reverse complement strand
TTCCAAAGCCAAGGAGCTACCACTGAAAAGGCCCTGTCTCTCGAACCTGCGAAGAAGGCGGGACCGAGAGCAGGGCCTCTCCAGATGATCTTAAACATCTCAATGGTTCATATGCAGAGATGCATTTGGACAGGTAAGTTGGACCTGAACCGTTTAGGGCTTTAAAGGCTAAAGCCAGCACTTTGAATTGTGCCCGGTAGCAAACTGGCAGCCAGTGGAGCTGGCACAACAGAGGAGTTGTACGCTCTCTGAATGCCACTCCTGTTATCAACCTGGCTGCTGTCTGTTGGACTAGTTGCAGCTTCCGAACAGTCTTCAAAGGCAACCCCACATAGAGAGCGTTGCAGTAATCTATACGGGATGTAACCAGAGCGTGAACCACCGTGGCCAAGTCAGACTTCCCAAGGTACGGGCGCAGCGGGCGCACAAGTTTTAACTATGCAAATGCTCCCCTGGTCACCGCCGAAACCTGGGGTTCCAGGCTCAGCGATGAGTCCAGGATCACACCCAAACTGCAAACCTGTGTCTTCAGGGGGAGTGTAACCCCATCTAACACAGGCTGTAACCCTATGCCCTGTGCGGCCTTTCGACTGACCAGGAGTGCCTCTGTCTTGTCTGGATTCAATTTCAATTTGTTCACCCTCATCCAGTCCGACACAGCGGCCAACCACCGGTTCAGGACCTGAACAGCCTCCTTAGTAGCAGGTGGGAAGGAGTGACAGAGTTGGACATCATCTGTGTACAGATGACACCGCACTCTGAAACTAATCTCTAATAGTTGCCCAGCCATCCTAAATAGAGTTGGACTAGAGTATTTCAGTAATTTATTTTTCTCACACAAATCTATAAGAGATCTCTGATCTGTCACTAAGCTCCTCTTCAATGCATTTCGCTGGAGGAACATCAGGAGGAATGCCAGGCACCCTTGAAATGCCCTTGGGGGTATTTATATGAAATGCCCTAGTGCGAAGCTAAGGACGAATCACAAAACCTTTTGGCCACTCTTTAAGCATGAGGTCATTTTAATATTTGTTAAATTCAGACCATTCAGGTGGGAGATGGATTCTTCTTTCAAACTTTGGATTGGTAAGACAATTTGGAATTTGACCTGTGACTGCTGTGTGGGCAAATTTTTATTGCTCATACAGCATTTCTATCTAGGTTTTCAGCAGTTGGAAGTTAGGGGGTTCATTTTACCACCTAAGGAAAGAAAGAAATATTGGAGCTTTCCATCCTGCTGTCAGATGGCAGTCAGATGGTGACTTATTGCTGGAAAAGAGCTACTTTCCCAATAACTATTTATAGATAAACAACCGCAAATTAGATCTAAGAGTATATTCTGTAATTTTAAGATATGCATGCAAAGTAGAACATTTAATGCAGCTAAATAAATGAATCACCCCCCCCCCAAGTACTCCCCAAAACATAATGTTGATAAAACGCTATCATTTTTAGAGGCTGTCTGGCAACTCCCCCTCTTTTTTTACTTAGACTAATTTATCCACACTATTATTTGAATTTATTGGCTATAATGATTCTTGCAATTTTGTGGATGTTGCTACAATGCTGCATCTCACTCAATGACACAACTGGAGAAGAATTCATCATTAATGAAAACTTTCAGCTTGACACTGGTAGAACAGAACTGCAAAGTTATGATGTTGGAAGGGACCACAAAGACTGACTAATCTAACTCTTTGCCATGCAGGAATAAAGCATCCCTGAAAGATATCTATTAGGCCCCTATATGAAGGCTTCCAAGATGGAAAGTTAACCATCCTCTGAAATGATCTATTCCACTTTCAAAATGCTTTTACTGTAAAAAAAAAAAGCTCTTCCTAGACATTATCCCATGGGTGGGAGGGAAGCGAGGGAAAGCATTTGAAAGAGTTGGGGACTCATCTTACCCTGGCAAGATTCTTTCTTTGCAGATGGTCAACCATCCCACATCCTCCCCCATCTTCTTCCTGCTTTCCCCTGCTTCCCTCTTCTTTCTTCAACCAGGAGTTGGGTAACATCTGATTCCTGAAAATGGAGACTTCACATGCTAGCAAGACAGATACCCACAATCAGCCAAAAGATGAAACATTTTTTCTTGTAATTTGAATACATTGGTCCATGTTCTAGTCTCTATCATCAGAAACAAGCTGGGTTCATCTTCTATATGACATCCCTTCAGATATTTAAAGATAACTATAGTTTCCCCTCTCAGTCTTCTCTTCTCCAAGCTAAACATATCCAGCTCCCTCAGTTATTTCTTCTAAGGCTTGGTTTCTATACATTTGAACATCTTGGGTGTCCTTCTCTGGACATGTTAATAATAAATAATAAAACTTTATTTATAGACCGCCCTCTCTCCCCAAGGGGACTCAAGGTGGTTTACACACAAAAAAGGCAAACATTCATTGCCCAAATTCAAATACAAACCATTTAAAAATAAACAGGATAATACAAAAATAATAACCACAAACCTATGACAAAAGAGGGTAAAATATGAATAATCAAACAGACCAAATTATACTAATGACATAAATTAACCAGTTAAACATAAAGCTTAGAGAAGGCAATTGAAATACATTAGAATGAATATCAAGGTTGTTCTTCTCATGTACCATAGCAGCAGTGGAATACAGATAGGTTAGCCAGCATTCCGGTGGAACTGAAATATCCTAATCATCCTCCTCTCTGTACGCCAAAGTGCATAAGTGCATTTTCAAGAGTTTTTTTTAAAGGAGAGGAGGGTGGATGCCATTTTTATTTCTTTGGGGAGGGAGTTCCAGAGACTGGGAGCAATCACAGAGAAGGCTCCTCTCTCATTCCAACCAGCTGCACTTTGATTGGGGTGGGACCGAGAAGAGGGCCTCCTCTGCTGACCGCAGTGCACAAGATGGTCTGTATAGGGAGATACGGTTTGACAAATAGCCTGGACCCAAACTGTTTAGGGCTTTATGGGTATTTGTATTTGGCCTGGCAACCAGTGGAGCTGTCACAGCATGGGAGTCATCCTCTCATGATATGGTGCTCTGGTTAGCAATCTAGTTGTAAATCTCTGTATCGACTGCAACTTCTGAACTGTCTTCAAAGGCAGCCCCACATAGAGAACATTGCAGTAGTCCAAATGGGATGTGACCAAGGCATGGACTACAATGGTGAAGGTATGGGCACAGCTGGTGCCCAAATTTTAACTGTGTGAAGGTGCTCCTGGCCACTGCTGACACCTGGAGTTCCAGGTGTCTAGATCTAGCTGGTCAATATCATTCTTGAATTGTGGTGCCCAGAAAAGGACAAAATACTCCAGTTGACATCTGACCAAAGCAGAAAAGATTGGTACTAATACTTCCCTCAATCTAGACACTATGCTCATGCTTATATAGTCCACAATTGCATTGGCCTTTTTGGCTGCTACATCACTTATGTTTAGCTCTTGCTCTACTAAGGCTCCTAGATCGGGTTTTTTGCACGTATTACCTCAAAACCAGGCATGTAGCCGGGGGGCTAAGGGGCTTCAGGCCCCGAAATTCTCAGGGTGGTCCGCGAGAAGGCCTTACTGGTACATTATTTAAACTGTTATGTTTATGCATATCATGATCTGATCACCATACTCATTATATCCCACATTAATGGGGTTATTGGGATAACAATACAAAAGGTTTGCTAGGGTTGACCCTCTTCCACCCAGTCTCAGCCCCCGAACCAAACTCAGCCCCCCCCCCGAATCAAAATCCTGGCTACGGCCCTGCTCAAAACCATGCCATCCATCCTATATTTCTGCATTTAATTTTTCCTGCCATGTTTCTATATACCTTTTCCTGCAGAACTTCATTTTGTTAGTTTTGCCCAGCTCTCCAATTAGTCAATTTGAATTTTTTTCATATCTTTTGTGGTATTAGCTATTCTTTTGCAGCACTGCACTCACTTGGCTGTGATTTAGACTGAACTGCACATAACTGTGTGGGCAAAGAAGAAGAAAAAGATAATGATTCTGATGCCCATGATGATAATGATGCCACTATATACCAAATAGCAGTAAAACAACACCGTTGTTCAGAAAGATGAGTCTATAGTAGGGTGGAAATCTATTCAGCTGTATAAAATATGCTTATTCCAGAGCAAATATTGATGAAATAAAATTAAATTGCAATAAAGAACAACAGAAATCAGAATGTGAACACTTGAAAGTAGATGAGTAATTTGACTTAGCTTTCTCGGAAATATTCTAAAGATTTTATTTTTTTAAAAAATCTGTATTTGGCTTAAATCTATCAGGGAATAAATAGAAATGCAAGCTGTCATACTATTTCTGCATAGTTTATAGCTATTCCGTAAGGACCTTTGTTTTAAAATGAACATGGTTTAAAAATACTCCATTCAGATGCAGACTTCCTCCATCTACATATAACTCTGCTAGTGGAAAGCAGAACAATTAACGTTTTTAGACAGGGTTGATTATTCTGGCTATATTAGCAAGATCCAGGAGAAGGTTGTGGAATATCCCATATCAATGGAAAGTCTAATTACTTAAAGGTTAAAAATTATTTGTCAGTTCTGAAGAGAGGAAGAAGCGTCAAACAAGGAAAAATCTGATATATCAGTAGGCAGTTTAAATAGCCGTGCTGTGGAGTGGCATGTTATTTTCTGCTCTGATGCCACTAAAATCAATTACAGCAAGACCTTATAGCAGCTATTGGGTTCATGTGGATCTCCAAATTGTTTTTGGACTGCAACTCCAAGCATACCTTGCCATTATTATTATTATTATTATTTCGATTTCTATACCGCTCCATTCCCCGTGGGCTTGGGGCGGTTTACATAATATAAAACAACACACAACGCAGAATAAAACTAATATAAACTATTCAACTACACACAACGTGAATTAAAACTAATATAACTATTCAGTAATACAATGGATTGAGTTGACTGGAGATGTTACAATACGTCAGTCAGGTGGAAAGGCTTGACGGAAAAGGACTGTTTTGCACGCCCTGCGAAAGGAGGATAGTTCTCTGATTCCTCGCACTTCGCCAGGAAGAGCATTCCACAGTGTCAGTGCCACCACCGAGAAAGCACGCTGCCTGGTGGAAGACAGGTGGTATGTCCAAACGGAGGGGACATTAAGAAGATTTTGAACTTCAGACTGGAGTGATCTCTGGGGAATGTACTGGGAGAGGCGGTCCCTCAAGTACACAGGCCCTAGACCATACAAGGCCTTAAAGATTTATACCAGCACTTTGAAAGCAACCCGGTACTCAATTGGTAGCCAGTGCAGTTGCCGCAGAATAGGTGTAATGTGACATCTTGCTGGAGCTCCAGCAAGTAGTCGAGCTGCTGCATTCTGCACCAGCTTGAGTTTCCTGATCGCTGCCAAAGGAAGACCAATGTAGAGGGCGTTGCAGTAGTCTAATCTCGAGATGACCATCACCTGGATTACCATAGCGAGGTCACTCTTGGATAGGTAAGGCACCAGCCATTTAGCCTGCCACAGATGGAAAAATGCGGTTTTGCTGACAGCTGAGACCTAGGCCTTCATTGTAAGCAATGGGTCCAATGGGACCCCCAGACTTTTAACCGATGATGACGGGCATAGTGCCTCGCCATCCAGGCTAGGCAGCTGGCACTCTCCCCCAGACGGGCGACCCAGCCATAGGATCACGGCCTCGAGGCACAGATGGAAAGAATCGGGTATGGAGTTGGGTCGGCCCTCCATCCTCAGCGCAAGCTGGGTGTCATCAGCATACTGATGGCACTCCAGACCGAAGCTGCGCACCAATTATGATGATGATGTTTATTTATACCCTGTTTTTTTCTCTCCACTAGGAGACTCAAAGTGGCTATACTTGCTTAGGTCTGCTGGGATTTGCAATCCAACAACATTGAAGGGCTTTGTGATTCGCTTCCTATCCCTACGCCCATCCTCCTTGTATTTATATCCTGTTCCGCCCACTCCCAAATCTGGGGCTATGCTATGGCTGACTTCTCAGGTTGATTTAGCCTGCAATGCCTTTCATGTTCCTTAATTTGTGTTTGGGCACTGCATTTGGTAGTCCCTATGTAGACTTGTCCACAGCTGCATAGTATACGGTAGACTCCTGCAGAAGTGAGAGGATCCCTCTTGTCCTTTGCCGAATGGAGCATTTGTTGGATTTTCTTAGTGGTCTGTAGATAGTTTGTATGTTGTGTTTCCTCATCGGCTTCCCTATGCGGTCAGTGGTTCCCTTGATGTATGGCAAGAACACTTTTCTTCTGGGTGGATCTTTGTCTTTACTCTCGTGGCTTGTTCTTGGTCTTGCAGCTCTTCTGATGTCTGAGGTGGAGTATCCATTGGCCTGTAAAGCCTGGTTTAGATGGCTGAGTTCATCTTGGAGGAGGTGGGGTTCACAGATTCTTTTTCCATGGTCTGCCAAGGTTTTAATGGTGTTTCTTTTTTTGACTTGGGTGATGTTCGGATTTTTATGTAGGTATCTATCTCTGTGTGTAGGTTTTCTGTAAACTGCGTGACCCAATTGTTTATCTGTTTTGCGGATGATTAGGACATCTAGAAAAGGCATGAACAGAAAGAAGTAGCTATGGGGAGCCCTTTCAACCCAGTCATAGCAAATTTCTACATGGAACACTTTGAAAAACAAGCCCTGGAAACTGCAACAAAAAAGCCCACAATATGGTTCCGATATGTGGATGACACACCATTTGGAGCCATGGAGAAGAAGAACTAACCAGGTTCCTGGACCATCTTAACAGCATCACCCAAAAATCCAATTCACCATGGGAAAAAATGAAGGAAAGCTGCTTTTTCTAGATGTCCTAGTCATCTGCATGAAAATGAACAAAATCTGGCTACCAGTATTTTAAAAACTCTGAAATTATAACAGCAAAACAACACCACAACACAGGGAAACTCCAGAGAGAAAACAATCAGGGACAACTAATCACCTCTTAACAAAAGATTCCCCCAGGCACTAACAAGCCACACCAAAAGACTGCCAGGCCATCAGATGCTGATCAAGGTGGCCAGTTGAAACATTCACACCTAGATCCAACAGACAAGAGTTCCTTGTCCAACCCTGGACAATTCCACAGATATATAAACCCAATTTGTGTTTAATAGTTATGCTAGCTGAAATCTCTCAGCATTTGGCAAGCTCTACTTTCTTAAACCCACTGCTTAACAAGCATGGCAGCCATTTTGTCCAATGAATGCTTTATAGCCACCTGGGAACATATCATTAGCCCTCAGCCATGGCAGCTGTTAAATGGTCAGGTCATTTCTGGAACCCAACGTTCTGAGCGTTGTGAAATTTGAATGTATTGGACGCTCCCATCTGAGGGAAAGGAGGGGAACACATGTTCCATATTAATCTCCATTTCAACTAAAGTTGTTTTAGCTCATGCTTTATTATGGCACTTTGTAACAATGCATCAGTAATAGCTGCCCTGGGGCAGTGCTTGCGTGCAGCAGGCTGAGTGTCTAAACTGCTCTCGAGGCGCTCTCTAATCACATACAATGAGACACTCCCTGGTGAACCATATGAATTTATAATAGCAATTTATATGATGCCCCGAAGCATGATGTGTATTTGCTCTGGGATGCTCAGCACTGTGTAGGAAGTAAGACTGCATTTCTTCGACATGGTCCTCTCCATTGCTTTTAAGCACAGAGCCCATAAACCTATAGTTCTACACCAGTTGTAGTATCAATGATACATCTTATTTGAAAATTTTATCTTAAGCAGAAATTGAGAAAGGTGCTTGATTTGGACTATGACTCCCAGAATCCTTCAATGGCTATGCTGAGGGATTCTGGAAACTGCACTTCAAAAACATAACTTTTCCCCAACTGTGATTTTCCCATTGCTTCTTGCTGGTAATGCAGGCATCCCTGCTGATTTCAGATGGCAGTGCCCACAATGGCCTGGAGCTCACATGGAACTCACAAGGGGGAAACTAATCAATCAGAATAATGGAAAAAATGAACAAAGTGAACTAGGAATGACTCCAAATCAAATCAATTGATTAACTAGTCACTTTATTTGTATATATTTTCTTGGCTTTTCTTCATGAACGAAGATTCAGGAAGGACTCATTCCACGCTTTCTACAAGCGCGTTGATGATTCGGAGGTTGAATGTGTCCTTTGAGCCTGTGCAATGGACCTTTCTGGTGGAGCACAGCGTGCACAAAAATGGCCTCACCCTTTAAACCAAAGGTTCATCTGCTGGGGCCTAGCAAGCTTAGGACGGTGGCAGTGAGGTCCTCAGGTCAGGTTTGGTTCGAGTTTCCTTCTCTTAGATGGTTGACCTTACAGGGTTAAACGAGCACCATCTGCCCGGGTTTGAAACCAGAGTTTTCCTTCTCTTAGGATGGTTGCCAAAAGGCTAGAGAGCCCATCTTGCCCGATATATATATATATATATACACACACACACACACACACACCCCTTAATATAATAATATTAGATAATAATAGTTCAGATAATAATAGATAGTTCAGAAGCTTAACTGGTTCAGAGATTGGCAGCCAGATTATTAACTGGAGCCCCGTATAGAGAGAGATCTACTCTTATGTTATGGGAGCTCCACTGGCTGCCAGACCTTCTTTGGGCTAAATACAAAATGCTGGTCATCAGCTTCAAAGCTCTAAATGGCTTGGGTCCAGGCTACTTGAACGATCACATCTCCTCAGGCACTGCGGTCAGAGGCGGAGGCCCTGCTCTTGGTCCTACCCCCATCTCAAGTATGGCTGGCGGGAGGGAGAGGACCTCCCTCTTCTGGAACTCCCTCCCTAAAGAAATAAAGCTGCCCCCCTCTCTCCTCTCCTTCAAAAAACTATTGAAGACTCATCTTTGCTCATTAAAATATGGAGATTACTACCGGACCTCTGGTTGGGCACTATTTCATTCTCTGGCTTCTCTAGTCTATGTTAGCCCAGTTACCATCACTGGCAATGCAACCACTCTAATCACAAAACCAACCTACACAATTTTTTGAATGATAGTTGGCTTTTGTAAATTAATGTGAATATTTTACGTTCGGATTTTACATCATGGTATAACTCTTGTTTGATTATGATTGGTTTAATGTATTGATGTTTGGTTCTAATGCTGTTTTAATATGTGAGGCTTTTCTGGGGTTATAATGTTGGTACTCATTTGCTTTATGGAGGACTTGAATGTTTGCCGTTGTATGTTGGAATCCACCTTGAGTCCCCCTGGAAAGATAGGATAGAATACAAATAGTTTTATTATTTTTATTATATATACATTATAAATAATATATAATTTTTTTGAGGGTCCACGGGAAACTTTTGCTTCAATAAGGGCTCAGTGATTGAAAAAGTTTGAGAACCCCTGGTCTAGAAGATTCAGATGTGTAAACAGTTGTAAAATTCATGCAGCTCAAAAATTCTGAAGAACAACAGAAAAAAGTCCCATAACTCTAAAGGAAGGGAAAACACTTTTGTGATTGACATCACTCTTGTTTCTTCAATGGCAGGTTTATTTTTTAATCTGTAAAGCTGTGAATGATGTTGCAAAAAGGAAGTGAATGAGCTACACTACTTCATTTGTTAAATTTTTCTCTACAAAAGCAGCCCGGGAAATGAATAAAAACCAGTAGATATTCTCTATAACAGTCTGCTCAGAATGGCAGGACCTGCAGTTCCTCCTACAGAAAAATGGATGGGGAAGTACAGAAATGTTAATGCTTCTTGAAACTGAGCAAATTGGCACATTAGGAACAAAGTCTGTTTCTCACTTTACCTGAAAATCAATTAGAGATTAGTTTCAGAGATTAGAGGCTTTGCTTTGAAAGCGTTCACATTCTGAGGTTTAGTAAAGGTAAAGGTAATGGTTTCCACTGACATTAAGTCTAGTCGTATCCAGCTCTGGGGGTGGTGCTCATCTCTATTTCTAAGCCAAAGAGCCAGCATTGTTCATAGACACCTCCAAGGTCATGTGGCCAGTGTGACTGCATTACCTTCCCACAGAAACAGTACTTATTGATTTTCTCACATTTGCATGTTTTTGAATTTCTAGGTTTGCAGAACCTAGTAGATAGTCACTAAATATGGGTATCTTTTTGGTGGTGACACCTTGACTTTGTAATATAATATTTTGCCCAAGAGGACTGACCTGTGCCAACTTTGATCTCATTTGATGCCATGATACTCCAGAACTTTTAATCTGGCTCCTGAGAGAAACCCTGACACAAACTGAATTTAGGAATTGTATATCTCTCCCCTACATTTCCTCATTTCACTCCTGACTGTCTCAGGCTTAGCCTCACTCTCATTTTAATACACATTAGCCTTCCTATGAGTTCGCAACAGTGTTGTCAGATTCAGTATCAAACAGAGTTGCTGTACCTTAGATAGTTGCATAAAAGAGTTTTTTTTGGCAAATATTGTTTTTCCTAATCTACATTATTATGAAGAGAGCAACAGTGCTGTCTAAAATGCTTACCTCCGGAGTGACTATGGCATTGGCAGCAGGAGTTTTCTCTAATGTTTTATCTGTTGCGCTCGCTTAGCTTTTTTATTATATTATATTGTTGCCGTTTTGGAATTTCATTGTATTTTATTATTAGTTTTCATTGCTGTTAGCTGCCCTAAGTGATGTGGAAGCCCCACAAGTGCAGGGTATTTTATCTGTTAAAAATAAACTAAAATCTTGCCAGTTGCATCATGCCTTTTTCTGATGGGGCCTCTATGTCTATATGACCAGTAGAAGTTCAGCAGATGATGGTGTTTCCTGGCATACAGAAACAATGACATGACAGGATCTGTTTAATGACAGTGAGAACTATTAAACATTTAAAATCAAGAACAATTTTAACCAAAATATTACCAGTATTTCAATAGGAAGTATGGGCCTGCTTTTAGCTGATGAGATAGCTAAGTTAATTAGAATATTTGTTGTTTGTTGTTGTTGTTGTTATGTGCCTTCAAGCCCTTTCAAACTTGGGGCAAGTCTAAGTCTAAAGTTTACAATCTAAATTATTTTGGAGGGCCGCATCTGGCCCACAGGCCTTAGTTTGGGGACCCTGATCTGGTTCCTCCAGCACAACTCACTGGCAGTGAACATTGATTATAGAGTCCCATTGGAAGACATAGAGAAGTGTTCATTTTGCAAATGTTAGCAACAAATGTGAAAAGCCTACTATATTTATGTTCTTTCTTTCTAACAGTCTGGAACTCAGAGCAACTTTAAAAAATACAGAAAATACAAATATAAAAAACATACAGATTAAGATTTAAATAGAATAACATAACAATACAATTAAAACTTTTAAAATCTTCCTGTAAAACAAATGCTAAAAACAGTACTACACCATCAAAAGTTACTTTTTTTGTAAAAAAAATATAAATCTTGGTTTTGAAAATTCCTAAAGAATCCCTTAAAAGAAAAACATCCTGAAATGCTGGTCTTGGGAGCCCTGATACAACACTGTCATGCAACTATGGTCCCCGTCTTTTAAGTAGACATTTAGAAACAAGTACAATGCACTGACCATTGGTATATAATTTTCTGGAGAACTTTCAAAAACAATGGGAATAGTTTATTCAATGTCATGCTCATCGACTCAGATTTATCTGTTGCATTGCTTTGTGCTTAGCTGTTTTGTTGCTTAGGTGAACCTCTAGCACCCATGCTTCATTTAGTTCATGAATGGTTCCATTCTGTCCAAAAAAGGGTCTAAGCCCTTCACTCCTCAAAACCCTATCATCTTGGGATTCACACACAATCCACTTATTCTTTCCATCTGGAAATTGGATGGTCCCCCACGAGGGTCTACCTCCATGGGCAAACCAAGAATGGGCAACTTGGAAGTCCCTGAACAGACTCAGAAGTGGAGTGAGTAGATCAAAAGACAACTTGGCAAAATGCACTACCAGAAGAATCCTCCACCTTGTGTGACTGTATAGCAGAACAGACAACACGGAATCTGTATGCTTGTCTTCAATGTCCTGCCTCATGTACAGAGGAAGAGTTGTTGGAGGCTACAGACAATGCAGTTGCTGTTGCCCGTTTTTGGTCAAAAGATATTTAGCCACTTGTGCTCCTTCTATTTTTATCAGTTTTATACTAATTTATGCAATGCTTTTGATATGAAATAAAAAAATTCTGGAAGAATGTAGTGTAATGTTACCCCCCCCAAGCTGAGTCTCCACAGGCAGCTAACAACAGGGATCTCTCCCCATTGTTTCTCATCTAAGTTGGGAAATCCCAAATAATGATAGAAATAACTTTGGGAGAAAGCTCAAAGTGGAAGGTTCCCACATCCAAACACAAGCACAGAAACACTTCTGCATCCAGCACATGGGTTTGCAAATTGCTTTGCTCTTGCATTATTCTTTTCTGCCTGGAGAAACTGAGAAGGATGGAAATTTACCAGTGGAAATGCTGACCAAATGCACTTGGCTGTGTTCTTTCCTTGCCTTCTGCTTTACAAGGAAAGGGCAGACAGAGCAAACCTGGGTCATTCTTTTTGCAACTGGGAAACTATGACAAGAAGGGCTACAGTTATGATGTAAGGAGTGAATTCCCGCCAATTGTTCTGATTTGACAAGAACAATCCTGGTTAATTTTTTGTACCCTGCATTTTCAGAAGCCTCTAAAGCAGGGGTGCTCATGTCTTTTCAGCATGTGAGCTACTCTTAAAGCAACCAAATCCAAAAGATCTACCTGCCCCCACTGCCGTGCACTCCCGCTGCCGCGTGCTCTTGCCACCGCGCGTGCTTCTGCTGCTGCTTTCCACCCGCGCAGCGCTTCTTTCGCCTGCGGGGCATTGCAGGAAGGAGAAAGCATGAGGTGGGGCATCCAGAGGGAGCGCTCCATCCTGCCTGTCTTGCCGGCAACGGAGGCTGCACAGCTGCTTCTGGACGAGAGAGAGGCAGGGCGCTCCCTCCAGAGGCCCCGCCTTGTGCTTCCTTCTTCCTGCAATGCCCCACAGGTGAAAGAAGCACCGCAAGAGCAGAAGCCAGCAGCAGAAGTGTGTGTGCGCGCAGGGTGTGCGTGCGCATGGCAGGAGCGCCCCATCTGGCTGGTGAGGCTGAAAGATCACCTGGAAGAGGGCCAAAGATCTACTAGTAGCTCCCGAGCTACCTAATGAGCACCCCTGCTCTAAAGAGTCCAAGTTTCTCTCTCCTTCCACTTTCCCTTTTTTGTTCTCAGCTTACTGCAAAAAGTTATTTGCATTGAATTGACTCTGCAGGTGCAGAAGAGGAAGAGAAGAGCAATGGAATATTTCCCTTCCCAGTAGGCACAGGAAAAAGAAAACTTCTGTACCTCTCTTATTTTGTATTTTCTTAATCACAAAATTGTCATCTTCGCCACTTGTTGCCATTTGTCATTTGTGAAATATTGGCAGTTATGGGAATGTAGTCATGCCCTGGAAGTCGACTGGCCTTATGGGATTAAAGGGGGTTACCTCAGGACCCGGTTTTAAACATTGAACATCTACAGAACTAAGAGAAGCTGCTGTCCTTTTACCAGAAGATAAAGATATCTTTTTTTAAATGCTGGGGCACTTTTGGCAATTGACCATTGTCACTTTACTGCTATATTTCTCTTAGAAAAATGTTCTCAAATTGGGTTTTTATATGTTTTGAATTGTGCTTTAAATTTAACCTTAATATTTGATCTTGTTTTGTGCTTTAATTGTATTATTTTCCTATATCATATTACTGACAGGTGTCTTGCATCCCACTCTTTAGGAGAAAGGCAGGATACAGATCCAGTAAACAAATACACAAATAATGACAAAGCCAACAAAGGCTTCAGAATCTAGCCAGCCGTACAAGCCGCCCTCTCTCCTTTTCAGTATTCCAAGTTATTTTTTTCTATTCTATTCTATTTGTTGTTGATCCACTCCTTTGGGCTTGAGACAAATCTACTATTTGCCAAATTATACAATCCTGTGCTTTTCTTTTCAATTACTGGTCAAATAGCTTAACCATTGGTTAGTCCCATAGAATTTGAGGTCTGTTCAAGGACCGCTTGTATTCTCTTGGTATCCAGTTTGTTAATTGACATGCCCATTGGTTGTCTTTTGTTCGTGCTATATGCCCTGCCCATCCTCTTTGCACCTTATAGATTTCATTGACCATGTCAGGTACCACAATTCTTTGATGCAACTCTTTACTGCTGACTTTATCCCTTATTGTCATGCCACACATCCTTCTTTCCATTGCTCTCCAAGAGATATACCAAGATGAAAGGGACTGGAAAGGACTGGAAAGCTAATAGTAGTGAAACAGGACACTAGTCATGAGAGATATAGAACATGTTATTGGAGAAGGGAGGGGGGAAAGGAGGGAGAATTCCTCCTTTTCCCCATCCCCTTTCTTGTGTCACTTCATCACTCTGGCTATCATCATTACAAGCCTTGTTGACTTGCCCAGTGGACACTGCAAAGCCCAGAATGATGGAGGCAATGCAAGATTGGCAGTCCAGTGACACTGAACAAGTTCTGGTGTTGTTTAGCCATGTGAGCACTGCCCAGCCACTGGGCCAGCTCAAGAACATGCAATGTGGGCACCTGTCAATGCCTGATCTGGCTCAGTAGATGGCCATCTGAACCACAATGACACTGAACTGGAGTGTCCCACTTCAGATCAGGCTCACCCATTTATGTAGATGGGTACCCAAAAGAACCTAGGTAGCTACTTGCTGGAGATGCACTATATGGAGATCCTATATTGAGCAGGGGTTTGAATTCAATATTCTCGTTCCAGTTCCATAACTCTCTGATTCTAGCCTGGCCATAATATTATCAGATTAAAATGCTATATCATTCCACAGAAGCTGGAGAAATGTTATCCAAGTATCTAGGACAAATGTTGGAAATGTGAAGATCATCAAATAACCCTTTTCCACATGTGGTAGACATGTAAAAGAGCTAAAAATATTGGAAAGAAATCCAAAGAGAAATACAGAAGAAGCTAGACATAAAATCACGGTTAAAACCAGAATACTACTTATCAAGAATTATAGACATAGAATTAGACAAAACAAAGGCAGAATATTGAACTATTTGATGATGGCAGTCAGAATAAATTATGTCCACTATTGGAGAACAAAATAAATCCCTTCAAAAGTACAATGGATGTCTAAAATAATGGATATAATGTCTATGGGCAAATTAACCCAATAACTGAATAAACATACAGAAGGATTTAAAAAAATAACAGACTGGACTTTAATAAGAGACTATATGGTAAAAGAAAAGATAAAATTGATAATAGAATTAAATTGAAGAAAATAAGAGAAGGGGGACAGCAATAATTAAGAAGAGAAAAGAAAATACAAACCATGATGGAAAAGATTGGAAATTTTCTATTTTTCTACTTTTTGTCTATTCTTATTCTCACTTTCTTAATCCCTCCCCAGATCCCTTGCAATTTGGGTGGTTATTGTTGTTGTTATTATTACTATTATTATTATCGTTTTGACTCTTTCATGTTAGACTCCCACACTATCCCTAATTTTCTATTCTACCTTTTAAAAAATTTCCTTTTAAGATAATAATAATAATAATTGGGAAGTGTTCGACTTGTGATTTTGTGATACAAAATCCAGCATATATATCTCATTTGCTGTGGCATACTGTGTTTTTGTGTCAGAAAAATAATAATAATCGTTATTTGTACCCCTCCACCATCTCCCCAAAGGAACTTGGGGTGGCGCACAGAAGCACTCCAAGTGCCATATGCAAACAACAATACATAAGTATAAATACAATGACAAAAGTATAATCAACAGTGCATAAAAATCTCAAAATTATAAAATTCCCAAAACGCAGTGGAACCTGCCGGCCGGCTATCTGTCGTAATAATCAATCAAAGTGCAGGCCAGTACTATCAATGATTCATCATGTTGGTCATGGATTACTCTGGATTAAAGAGCTATGTGTTTAGACTCACCCAGAAGACCTGAAGAGAGGGGGCTAATCTAATTTCTTTAAGGAGGGTATTCCAGAGCTCGGGAATGAAGAAAATAAATAAAAATCATTTGTAAAAAATGCATTTGATTGAGGTGTTTTTACTATATTCTCGAAGCAAAAAGATTTTTAGAAAAGACCTCTAGAACATGGCCACGTAGCCCGAAAAAAAACCCCTACAACAATCCAGTGATTCCAGCCATGAAAGCCTTTGACAATACTTTTAGAAAAGCTTGCAAGGATCTATACTAAGGCTGTCCATGTCTTTAAAAAATAAATTCAGAAAAAATGGTAGCTGGAGGCCTCTATGTCAATAGGCTGGTGAATATGAGTATTAATCTAAATTTCAAAGGCACTGTCCAAAGTTTGGAACCTTGATCCTAGAACAGATTCATCCACATCATGGATACCTAACATAGGTATCTGTTTAAACCCAGAGTGGTTGTATTGAAGAGGCGTTCCTTCTCCCAGTAATTCCGGGAAAAATGTGAAGGTCATGGTGGTGAATCAAGGGTTCACCTGTATTAAAATAAATCCCACACTCTGGCAGACCGGATCTGAACAAAATAGAGTCCCTAAATCCAGTACCTGTATAACTAAAATAAAGTTACATTATGTATGTGTCATAGTAACTTTCCTTTCAACTAATTCAACAATACTAGCAGATATTTAGGTTATCTTTCTCAGCCAGGATCTTCACTCTCCTTCCATTAAAACAACCCAGTTCTCATTCCTTATAATCAAATGTCCCTTAACACCTATGTATGGGGGAGGAATTAAATATGCTTGGTGAAAGTTTTGCTGCCTCAGCTTGTTTTTATGGAGAAAAATCCCTGAAACTAAGGCACACAATTCTACAGCTATGTCAGTGTTTTTCTAAGTAAGCCGAAGTGAAACCATACTAGTGTCTAGCTCAAGCAAAGATTTTCTCCTCATTACCACCTCAGTAACATGGAAGCAACTAACCACTACTGCGAAAGGCATGCCACTCTATTTAAAAGGGATCAAAATCACAGAATCTACACTGTGGAATCAATGCAATTTTACACCTCTTTAACTGCCATGACACGTTAATATGAAATCTTGGGATTTGTGGTTTGGTGGAGAACCAGCACTTTTGAGCATTGAAAGCTAAAAACTATTTGAATACTACCATAATTCCGTAGCAATAAGCCATGGCAGTTAAAGTGGTGTAAAGCTGTGTTAATTTGACAGTGTAGATGCACCCTCAGAGTCAGAAGGAACAAAAGCCAACGAGTCCAGTCCTCTGTCCTTCAGGTATACTACATAACACAAACGCTTCTAAAAGATGCCCATCCTGCTCTTTTTAAAGACCTCCAAAGAGAAAGAATGCCCCCGGTGGTGCAGTGGGTTAAAGCGCTGAGCTGCCGAACTTGCTGCCCGAAAGGTCACACGTTCGAATCCAGGGAGCGGCATGAGCTTCCGCTGTTAGGCCAGCTTCTGCCAACTTAGCAGTTTGAAAAGATGCAAATGTGAGTAGATCAATAGGTAGTTCTCTGGCGGGAAGGTATTAGTGCTCCATGCAGTTATGCTGGACACATGACCTTGGAGGTGTCTACGGACTTAATGTCAGGGGAAAACCTTTACCTTTACCTTAAAGAGAAAGAGTCTACCACTTTCTGAAATAGTTTATTCTGATGTTGAACACTTCTAAAGAAGCTTTTCCTAATGTTTAGGTGGGGTCTTTTTATTGTAATTTAAAGCCACTGGTTAATGTTCTAGTTCCTGCAAAGAGAAGAGTTTAAAAAAGAGTTCAAGCACGAGTTCTGAAAGCCACATTTCTTCTAATGACCAGCAAGGATGAAAACAGTTCAGGAAGCAGAATGGAATGACTTTCACTGCCTGACCTGCTGAAGTGGGGTCATAAAAATGGCTTGAATCAACAGTATGCTTTTGTGATATAATGAGCACATGCTCACATCCCGTTCTTAGCCTAAGCAAGAGGCTATAACAGATATATATATGAGAGGTGCTTATTTGTACAGGCTGGGGAGAGTGCAGCCAGTGTCCAATTTCTTTTTGTATACATGTGGCTGTGTTTTGCAGCAAGGCTTAAGACTTAAACAAGTGTCAAGGGAGCAACCCAACTGTCAACACAGTTAACCAATGTAACTTGACGCCTGAAAAGACAGCAAGAAATGAAGACGGCCTGAGCTAATGCTACCTATGGAAAGTGAAGCTACTGCTTCAGGCAATAAATATAGACCATTAAAATCACTTTTCAGCCACTGAATTTATTATTATCGTGGAGTAAAGTATGATAACTTTTCTGTATGAATAAATGTTAAGGAGCAGGCAATTGCCTGTATTCATGAACTCTATACCTGGATTATGCTTTCCTTATGTTGATGTTACTGTGGTAGGGTCAAGTTTATTTCCTCCCTTGAGTATGGCCCGTGCCTCACTATTTACTTGATTGTGATCGGTGGATGCCCCACTTGCCATATTGTTATCTCGGTTTTGATAAAGCGCCTATTGGTGCGAAACGGAGAAAGAATTCTTATGCTTCCGTCAACCCGGCTTTGATGAATTTATGTTTGGCTCCACTTGATGCGACTTCGCCTATAATATGCACATTTTGTTGATGATCGTTGGACTTCTACTATGAAGTTATGTTTCTTTGCAATATGCACGTTATGTAACGAACTTTGGACGACTTTCATGAACTTTTGATTGGGATTTTGCCAGACCTGAAATTCTATGAATTCGTGGATTGGAACTTACCTTATGGAAATTAACTGAATGTATATATGCGACTGTGGTCCGTGAGTACAGTATTGAATGTGTGATATAAACAATAATACCATTTGACATTTAATAATTTTTGTAGTTATACACTACTTGTTTGGTTTGGGTCCTTTACTCGGTTCAAGTTTATTTCCTCCCATAGTAATTCTTCTATCAGAGAATTAGTGTCCACATCCTTTCTAGGCAGCAGAGTTCTGGGAACTCAGTGTCACTTTCTGGGGTTTTCAGCCCTCCATCTTTCTCTCAATTTTTCACTCTTATTATTTTTTTTCCCATTTATTATGTAGCATGTAATATGTAGATTGTTTTCTTTGTATATTTTGTTCTGTATTATGTAACACTAATAAACATATTAAAAACCCCAATTAATTTACTGATATGTGTATGTTCTGAGTAGAATTGTGGAGTGGATTAATTTGGTCGAAGCATTATCTAATAGAATAAATAACAGTAATTTTTAACATAGTCCTCTGAAATATTTTAGTGTATACAATGATTACATTCTGTGTGTGTGTCTCTGCTTAAATTTTGCTAACACATACTCTTCATGGAAAAGGCTTCTTTGTTTTGCTCCCACTCTTCTTCTCAAAAGTAGTTCTCTGATGTTTAATTAAGTCATAACTAGGTAAGAGAGCAAGAAGGTTTCAGCTTTTGATAAAACTCTTCTGCCCAGATAATTGAGTACTTATGCCTAGGAGAACATAAGTACTCAGGTCAAGAACAGTTCACGTTGCTGTTTTTTAAACATTTCCAAAAAAATAAATCTGATTTGGATTTTTAAAGATGATTTCTCCAGTTGTTAGGGGTCTTTCTTGCACCGAATCAGAGCATTGAACTCAGATTTGTTACTCTATGAGTTTGACAACTTTCCATGCTCAGGAGACTGCATCAAATCCTTAGAATACAATGGGGAACATGCTAACATCAGATGGGTTGCTATAAGCGATGCTCCTATAATTCAGTGGCGGCTGTTAAATGTGTTGTCATTGCAGTTGTCAGAAAAATTATGTTGCATCTACAGCAGCTTTCTAGAAGCAGAAGGGTGCTAAAGTGTTCTTCTGTACCATTAGAGTCTTGTGACTTTCTGAAAGCAACAGGGAGGTAGGAAACTGTCATACTTTGAACACATTGATGGTATTAGCCATGGCAGGCTGAAGCACTGACTACCACCAATTGTATAGCAGCAGAATTGCCTTAATGAAGTTACACAAGTTGTTCACTTGTGGACATTTGTAATTGGCATGACATACGTCTCAAAGCAGAGGTGTATATCAGACCTTTATGTTGAATGATCAGAAACAAAAGACCTACAGGCCACATTCGGCCTTCATTGCCCTCTTTTGTGGTTCCTAGGTATCCTTGCAACTTCAGAATTTGTGATGGCAGCCATTGCAATCATCACCCATCTGACATCAAAACCATGGCAGCTCATGACCTCCTTCCTCTTCCTTGCTCCTTCAGAAGAAGAAGAAGACCCTCTGCCCTGTGACTCTCTTGTGCAGAAGGGTGCTTTACCACCATCCTGAATCTTGGAGAGCTGTTATGGTTGCCAACAAATTTCAACAAATGTATAGTGACCAACTTGGTAGCAACCATTGAAATTCATTAGTAGGTACTACTCTGTTTCCCCTAAAATAAGCCATACCCATAAAATAAGTCGTAGTAGGATTTCTAAGCATTTGCGTAATATAAGCCATACCCTGAAAATAAGACAATGATAAGCATGGCTATGCAGTGTACAAGGTCGGCTCCTCTTGTCAGGTCCCCGTCGTTCTGTGCGTGCTGCAAGTGGAGGCACAGAGGGAGACTTAGAAAGTGAAAATAAAAGTCTCTCATCAGTGAAGTGAGGAGCAGCACACTCTGCTTTACATATTATGTGTCCTCAGGGGAAAGAAGTTAAGCCGTGGCTGCCATTTTACTCAGCACTGTGGGTCTCTTTTCCCCAGTACCAACTCTGTGGGTCTCTCACCCCACACAAATACCAGGAGATAGCGGAAAAGATTCAGCAAGCAGTCTGTTACTGAGCCCAGAGAGACCATCCCATAAATGAAGATTGTTATATCATACTGAATAAAAATAAGACATCCCCTGAAAATAAGCCATAGTGTGTCTTCTAGAGGAAAATAAACATAAGACAGTGCTACTACAGTGGTAGCAGAATATCTAGTGGCCCCATGGAAGTTTATTTACATCTCCCCAGTATTAGTTGCTGTGAGCCTGTTTTAGCTAGAAAGGTCAGATATTAAAAGAGCAATATTATATTCACTTCTCTCTGAATACATCCTATTAATAAGGTTTGCTTCTTTCTAGATGTGCATCATTTCTGATTTTGTTCATAAAAAACATAATTTATGCTGCTGAGTTGTGGCCATTTCTGAGCCACAATGCCAAACTTGTATGAAATATACATCTATAGGGGCACATCCAGCAGTAGTTCCAGCAATTAACCAATGGTTATTTACTCCTGTAGATTAACAGATAATGTGTCTCCATATCTTTTACTTGTGTGTTTACATTCTTGCTTTCATGCTCATCTTTCACGTTTACTCTCACCAAGCCACACATATACCCACTCTTCCTATAATCAAGACCACCCTGTGAGTTTATTTTCCGATGCTGTCTTGCATGTAAACCACACATATATTGATCAGCATGTCTAATTCTACCTCAAACAAAATGTTGCATTAAAATGGCACTGTTCTTCCCATACAAAGAGGCTTGTGTGTGTCGCTATTAAACAAATGCTATTGAGTGCACTAGGAGGAAGTGAAAATGGATTGCAAATCAGTGGTAAAGAGATATAGCTTGCACGTCAGCCAGAATAATTTCTGAACTGGACCTCCTGCTGGAGTGAAAAATGACGTTTCTAGGAGAAAGGCTTAGAACTAATCTTCCGAAATGATGGCAAAGTGAATTCTTTCCAGACTCTGCTGTGATTGTTCTTTCTCAGTCTCTGTTATTCCTTATTATTGTAATGAGTTGTGCTCTCTTAAGTGGGAGAAGGTCACCATCCAGATAAGATCAGTTTCAGCTGCCACAACTGAGATGATCTGATCACAATTTGGGCCAGCCACTTCTAAATTCACCTTGGGTATTAGTTTCAGGAAAGAATGCAGTGGAAGTGCTAACTTGGCAAAAGGTAAGAGATAAAAAGAGAAGGCATGAAAACCTGTGTAATAAATGATCCAGTTGCCCTTCTTCCATGACTTGGACACCATCATTATAAAGTCTAGGTATAACAAATAATCCTGTATAGAGCATCTTTCTCCCCCCCCCCTGCAAAGACAATTGACAACATCAGTGTGTGGTCAATCATTTGAAGGCTGATAACACCTTCTAGACCAGTGTTTCCCAACTGGTGTGCCGCGGCACACTAGTGTGCCGTGAGTGATCATTGGGTGTGCTGTGGGAAATTGGAACCTCCAATACCCTTTCTTCCTCTGCTCCACCTTCGGGTGTGAGGCATGCACGAGGCCATTGGGACCAGAGTCCCTACAAACAGAACGAGGACTTCGGAGTAGGATAGTTCAGGAGCGTGTCCTCTGATATTGGAGAACCTCCTAACTTGCCGCCTCCTTGGCATGCGGGTGTGCGATGCCATGAGCGCACCTCTCTAAAGCACGTCTCCCATGCCAGAGGGCCACGGTTTGGGGTCGCCCCTTCCATCATGGCGCAGCCGTTGACCTAAGCGCCTCTTTTGCTCACTGTGAGTGCAGGCACGGGGCTGGCACAGGGCCGTGCCTAATAAGTAGGATGCAGGGCCTCCACTCCAATATGGCCTTTCCGCATGCCCAGGCTTTGAGCTCCACCAGGAGGAGCAATAGGCACCATCGATGCCGACTCTCATGGTGTCAAGGCCGGAGGAGCGGGCAGCAGAAGCGGAGGTGGCTAAGGAAAGCTCCCGCTATCTATGCATGCGCACTCCTGGGGGCTCAACACAAGCACCAGTACTGATGACAGGAAGCCGCGCTCCTGCTCCCATGCCGGCACCAGTGCCTGCTGGAAAAGATGCTCCTGTGCCTGGGGAGCTGCATGCGGGGCTGCCGCCTCAACAGGGACGATAATATAGAATCCTAGAATTGGAAAGGACCCCAAGGGACAGCCAGTCCAGCCTGCTTCTGCCAGGCAATATAAGGCACAACCATAGCCCTCCCAACAGATGACCACCAGTTATGTTAGAGTGTCATTTTGTGTCATTTTGGTTGGTGGTGTGCCCCAGGATTTTGTAAATGTAAAAAATGTGCCATGGCTCAAAAAAGGTTTAAAAACACTGTTCTAGACTATGCCACCAACTCTTTCATTGGTGATGATCTCAGAAATTGGAAATGAGTTTGCTTAAACAAAATGGGCTTGTAAAATAGCCTAATCTAGATATTACAGAAGTGTCAGGATTGAAAAAATGTGGACTCCTTTCAATCTATTGTCCATTGAAAATGTCCACATCTATGTAGACTGGGCAAAAATGAGGGGGTTTTTTTAATATAAAAAGATGTAGTCTCATTTGGATCACGGCATACAGTATATGGGGATAAGTCTCTTTACAATAATCCCTAGTATTGGCTCCTGTGTATTTTTGTCCTGTAGTAGTTGCCCTTACTTCTGCCTATAAGAATATGGCATCAAAATGATGTACATCTGTATATTTTGGTTCTAACATCATACTGAAAAATAAATGTTAGCTTCCACTGTGACATTGTAACTATTCTCTTTTAAGCAATATTCATGATTTACCACATACAAATATGAATTTGTGGGAGGAAGAAAGTAATGTGGGAGTGGAATCCTTGGAATTTCTGCTTTTCATTTAAAAAGCAAAGCTTGCTACAGGAGGAAAAAGGCAATTTTGTACCTTTCAGCACTGCAAAGAAAAGGTCGGAAACATGATCGTAACACATCTAAGACTGTTACCATCAGAAAGTAACGGAAACACCCCCAATGAATTATGTCTTAAAGTCGTGATTTTGAAGGGCTGACTCATTATTTTATTTAAAATGTATCTACTTAGCAATACCAACATTTTGGTGACTTGTGGAAAACTCAGAATGTGAGAGAAGGCTTTTCATGGCTAATGTGTCAAAAATTGGTTCATTAAAACTGAAATCCTATTGAAGCAGTGAGTGAAAGAAATGTAGTTGATACTGAAGAGTTGTCATTAAAGTTTGATGGAAGGTTCTCTCTTCTTAACAGAAGACAATCTGTTCCATTACGCTCTCTGCTTTGCAGGAGAAATCGCAGTTAAGAACAAAAGCCCACACATTGTGGCATATGGGGAAACAATCACCAAGGGACATAATAAGGAGCAACCTCAAGTTTGTGTGTAAAACTCTCTCTTTGTTATAAATAAAGAAATGCCTTATTTGAGACTTCAGTCTCCTGAATGTAAATCTATCTTGCAAGCAATGTTATACAGGTAGCTCTCTAATAAAGTTTTGTACTGCCCTTTCCGTGCTTGTCCTCTGTGTAACTGGGAAGATTTTTAGCAGCATTAGCATTGAAAGGATGGTCAAGGAGGGCCAAAAGAACAAAGCGCTTCTGTGGTGTGTTGCAGCAGGATTCTGCAATGAAGTCTATACTGAAATTTTTTCTCTCTAGCCCAGAGTTCCTCAAACTGTGATCCTCCAGATGTTTTGTACTTCAGCTTCTACAATTCCTAACAGCTGGTAAGCTGGTTGAGATTTCTGAGAGCTGAATTCCAAAACTCCTGGACAGGGCTGTTGCCAGGATTTTGATTCAGGAGGGGGGGGGACTGAGTTTGAGGGTTTTTTGGGGGCTGAGTCTGAGTGAGAGAGGGTCTGCCATACCAAACCTTTTTTTTTATTGTTATCTCAATACCCCCATGATTATGGGATATATTGAGCATCATGATATGAATAAACATAACAGTTTAAATAATGTACTAGTAAGGCCTTCTCGCAGACCGCCCTGAGAATTGGGGGGGCTGAAGCCCCCAAGCCCCTCCCCCCCTGGCTACATGCCTGCTCCTGGAGGAGCACAGTTTGAGGAAAACTGCTCTAGCCAATCCTACTGTAGCTGTGTGAACCTGGCTACAGAAGGATTTGGCTTTTGTTCCAGGACCACCATTGGATACCAAAATGGCTGGATATTCAGGCTTCATGTACATTGACATATATTTGCTATTTTATATAAGGGACACCATTTTGCTATATCAGTAAAACATATTCAAGTTGTGGATGATTGAATCCATGGAGGCAGAATCGGTGGATATGGAGACTGGAGAGCCGACTGTACATTTTTCTTCCACCTTGTACTACTATGAGGAATGATATAAAAATTAGCCAAAACTAGGGCTATGTATATATAGTATATTTATTTATTTTGTATCAAAAGCATTGCATAAATTAGTATAAAACTGATAAAAATAGAAGGAGTACAAGCGGCTAAATGTCTTTTGACCAAAAACGGGCCTCCAATAATTCTTCCTCTGTACATGAGGCAGGTCATTGGTGTCTGATATGGTCTGTGGTATTTGAAAAGATATTTAAGCTTTAAGTGTCTCTATGAGTGCCCTTGTTATCATCACCATCATCATTCCCTCCTCATTTTAAAAGTTTACTTTGTCTCCTATTTCTTTTCATAGAATCATTGAGTTGGAAGAGACCTCGTGGGCCATCCAGTCCAACCCCTTGCCAAGAAGCAGGAAAACTGCATTCAAAGCACCCTCTTTTATATATTTTCTTTTATATATTTCCATATCTTTTAATGTAATGTTAAAATCTTTAATACATATTTTAGAGAATGTGTCCAAATGATCATTTTAAAAGGACAATCTTGTATAATGAGCCTTTCAACCACTGAGGCTGGATGAGTGTGTAAAGGAGACCAGATCTACTTTGTTTAGATAGGGTCATACCCAAAGACCCAATCCATGATGAAATAAGGTGTTCCTACTCATTGAGGTTTCCTGGGCCTCTTTATCCAACATGTGATAATGAAGTAATCCAAAATATTTACACAATTCTTCCTGGTAAATTGAGTTGTAGATGAGAACTCTGACCAAAGCAAGATGGATTCATCTATCATCCCAGCTTTTACCTGGATTATGTTTCAATTTGTTTGCCCCTCTATATTAAAGAGCTACTGTTTGCCTTCATACATTTCAGACATTTATTCAAAGATTACACTGCCTGCTTGGGATGAGTAGATACAGCCCTCCTCCTAAATGAATTCACTGCAAAAATGCTATTCAGCATATGCTCAGCATAATATTACATAGGCGTGCTGAAAAGTGGTTCTGTGTAGGAGGAAGGTAATAGCTAACCCATCTAAACAAATCTTTCCAAGAAAACCTTATATTATAGGTTCAACTTAGGGTAACTATATGTCAGGAGCAACTTGAAGGCATACAACAACAAGGCTAGTAGAAGTAAAAAATCAATCCTAGCTGATAAAAGTGGCTACATAAACAAAAGATAATGTAAATAAAAATATTTACTTCTTTTTCTTCCCAGTTTTCTATCTTTTAAAAGCAAAAGACTAATCTTGCCATGTTTCCTATGGTCATATTCTGCTGATGGATTGGGTAGGGTAAGAAATTAATTTATTTCCATTTGACTGAGAGATTACTGGAATAGAACATGGACTTCTGACTGGAACTTGCATAACAAGAAGAATGCATATTTTTGAAAAAATCACAGAAGTCCCCTTCTGTCAGTGGGAGATGGTATACAACACTGTTTATAATGAAAAAATGCATATAAAATGTTGACATTTTGGAAAACGCTCATATACATTTCTTTGAGGAGAAGGAGGGACATTCAGAATGTGATGTGAACCCGAGTGGAAATAAACTTGGCAGCAGAAAAATGAGAGCCTCCATGAACGTGTACTCCACAGATTTGCCCATCTTTTTTGATGATTACTGCCTCTTCTATCACTATGTTTACAGGTTAGCAGCAGTTGTTGCCTTATGCATCACAGTAGTGATTCCCAAATGATGGATAACTAAGAGATTTATTGTCTTACACATATGGTTGTTAAGTATAATGTGACACAAAAATGCAATGGGCAGGAGCTGCTTTCTGGTCTAGAGAACAGTTTGAGAACTAGTTTTAGAAAGTTTATATATTAAGCGACACTATAAATTCCCAATTAATATACATCTTGACTCGGGACTAAAGGCAATCAGACAATCAAGCCAACTGGTGGAGATCTGAACTTTAAAATATTACTTTTGACAGGTGTTTTTGCTGCTGCTGCAGTTACTAGTATTAATAAAAAGTAAATGCTGCTCTGTGGAAGCATATCATAGAATTGTGCTGTTAGAGCTAGAAAATGTCTATAGCATTTTGTTTTTTTAATTTTTTCAGAAATAAAGGGGGGGGAAAGAAAAACAATACAAAAACAGTTTTATAATATGTAACATCAAAACTAAATTACAACAAACACACTAACTTAAGACATACAGTACCTACACTAATACACAAAAACTAGAGACACACAACTGCTAAAATATTCTACGAACCTAGTGCTCATTGCCTCTTGTTTTACTCTTTATTATCATGCTCCTTTTATTAAACACTATATAACCACACTTCTACTTTTAATAACATTCTTCTAATTTAGTGGTTCTCAACCATTGGTCTGCCAGGTGTTTTGGACTTGAGCTCCTACAATTCCTAACAGATGGTAAGCTGGCTGGGATTTCTGGAAACTGAAGTCCAAAACAACTGGAGGAACAAAGGTTGGGAACCACTGCAAACTTAATCAGTTTGCCCCCATCATTACTGTGAAAAGGTGCTAAACAAGTCCCAATCTTTCTTGAAGTTGGCCAAAGATTTCTCTATCTCTGTTAGTTTACAGATCTTTTGTCAATCATCCTTCTTGCATTGAGATGACGGGTTCCTTCCATCTCTGTGCATAGACAATTCTCAGTGCAATTATCATATATTGTAGTAATCTTCCACATTTTCTTTCTAACTGAACATATATTTTCTAATATGTGTAAGTGAAATTGTGGATGTAGGGATCACACTGTGATGTATATTGAAACTTGGTCTGGGTGGGTGGACTGAAATGATGTAATTGATATTTTGCACTTCAGACATTTGCTTGGAAAAAAGTACACATATATTCTTCCCTAATATTCACAAGAAGACATGTTTCCTTGTTTGGGATTTTATTGCAAATTTTAACAGATGCACACTTAACTCTATACAGTTGGTAAATAGACTCCCATACTTAACTGATGAGCTTGTTAATAGACACAATAGAACCAACCTCTACTCAAATATCTGACCAGCTTATATAAGCATTTAGTGCCTGCCTAATGACAAAAAAATGGCTGTTACCCCTAATTAATCTCCTGAAGCAAAATGTCTCCTTCAGAAATGCACCACATATTTTGTGTTTCGAGGGTTTGAAGAAACTAGAAGAGGAACAAAAGTGCTTTAGTGACAAAGGGAGGAAACACATCACTTTTGCTTGAGCAACTTGGCTGATATTCCCTATTTTGATATGCTGCATTGTTACAAAAGAAATAGCTACAGTGCAACACAAAAAATAGGGAGCACAAGCTGTTATGCACATTTGAATGTGGCTCTGAATGTGCATTCAAGCATGAATAAATTAAAGGCGTGCTTGGATGTCCATTTTGATGTGCAGTGAGATTCAGGCAGAGGCAGGGATTGGGAAGAAAGGGGTCTGTCTCTGTATTGCTGGGTGGCACTATAAGGGTGAGCAATTACACCTGCCCTGGTGCATACATACAATGAATAATACCGTGGGGGCTGATTACTTCTCTAAGTGAGGGTAATGCTACTTTTTTGTTGGTTTTCTCCATGGCAATTCTACATAACCAAATGTTACTTACTATGAAGCATACTGATATATTTATATTCTGTTTGATCACTGATTGGCTGAGATCATGTATTGAGGAAAATGGAAGTGATTGTGGAAAAGAAACAGACTATTGACACGTTGTCTGTCAATAGTCACAACCCCTCAAGAGACAGGGCTTTCTCAGTGGTGGCTCCTCGGCTTTGTAACGTCCTTCCTAGTGACATCAGATCAGCCCCCCTCCCTCTTGACATTTCATTAGAAAGTCAAGACTTGGCTGTTGGAGCAGGCATTCGCAGATGAACTTTAATTAATCGAGACCAAAGGAATATTATGCAACGGAAACCGATCTTAAGAATGAGTTGCTGAGATTTGTATTTTATAGTTTTAACGGTTAATTTGTATAGTTTTTATATGGCTATTTTTATCGTATTTATGATGTATTTTTTCTGTGGGCACTTGATGCCGTTTGTTCACCACCTCGAGTTGCCTTCAGGCTGAGAGGGGCGGTATAGAAGCATAGTAAATAAATAAAATAAATACATGGGAGTATTTTATAACTCATCTAACTTTCTCTTTCCAGTTCACCATGCAAAGAACAGGATATCTTACTATTCTGGGTAAATTGAAATCCTAAAATAATAAACCCAATTAAAAACAAGGTTTGTCTGCAAAAAATTAAACTAAGCCAATCCCCCTGCAGCTGCTCTTAGAAGCCAGAAGACATTGGTACTGTACAGATGTGGTGGCTTTCATTTTATTTTTTTTAACTTTTGTTATTATTTACTTGATTAAAACCCTGCCTTTCTCCTGCGGGGATTCAAGGATTCCCTTCCTATTTCATTTGGGGAAAATCACAATATGTCACATCATGGGATTACTCCTTTCCCCCTTTTAATGTGAGTATCCCTGAAGAACAGTGCAGGAATTTGGATAACACTTATCCACAAACAGAAATGCAGTATGACCTCTGCCCTCCAATATGACAAACAGTTTCATGTATCCACATCTGACAAAAGTTGTCATCTCTAGGCATTTTTAGGATTTCCAGTGCAAATCTATGCATTTCTTCGGTGACAAGTACCTTATTTCAATACAAGTCACTATACTACTTACAGGTATCCACATGAAGTCTGGGAACATATCCCCCATGGATTGGGGGGGGGGGTCATACGTATGCTATTTTTTCACAGCTGAACATAGAAATGAATGTTATAGAACTGTTATAGAAATTCATTGGATGTCCAACTATATATATTTAAATAATGAAAATGAAGTTGACAATCCCAGGTTAATGGTAGATAAAATATTATTAATGGTCAGAAGTGATTGCCTGCTTAAAAAATTCCTTGAGAAAGATAGACTTCCCACCATTAGACCTGTATATTTGAAACTTCATTGTGTCCACTTTATGTTGCCCCTCCAAAAAGAGATTTCAGTCTTTCAGGTGCCATGGCTGTTGGAATGGGCCCAGCTATAGCAAACCAATGAATACTCTGCCCTAATTTTGTACACAGGTTATGGAACAACATTATGTTCTCGGACATTGGGTTCTTTTTTGGAGGATGTGTCTCCACTTATAAACCATTTTAAGCTACCAAAAGTAAATCTGTACAACTTTTTAAAAAAATCTTCTGTTTTATGACTAAATCACCAATGGAACCACTTTATAATTTTCACAACCACCATCCTTGTGAAGATATAGCAATGCCTGGAAGTGTAATTCAGTGGGGTTGTGTGCCATCATGGACATCTTATAGGCTGATGTCCATCAGCAGTAGACAAAGTGATCAATACATTCTGTATACAGTCATTTTTATTCATTGAATGGTGTGAGAAATCTTGATGCTGTAAACAAGAGAGGAGGTTTTCAGCTCTTCCTTAAGATTCAAAGAAGAGGGAATGAAGGATGTGTTTCCATTTATCTACATGGTAAATGCTTGTCACTCTAGCATCTAAACAGTACACAAAGATTGCTGAAAAATATAGGGTATGTCCATAAAAGACAGCCAATTTGTCATCAAGTTACAGTCAATTTTTGATTGTAAGCCTTAAATATAGTACTGGTATTTGATCTTGCTCTTCTTCTCAGGTTCAGACTAGGATGCAATAACTTCAGATAGACAAAAGCAAGAGTCATTATATATTTTGCAAAAGTGCAGAAAAACTATCTGCCTAGTGGTTTCTTCACATGTGAAGGTACATTATCCAAATTACTTCATAACACTTAAATGACGTACATCTGAATGTGCCAGAAGTACACACCTGAAGATGCAAAAGGTATTACATTTGTGAGATGCAACAGGTCGTCTTGTTACATCTGTGATAGTTCTGTTGCACACTCAACTGTTGCTGCAGTTATCAAGGAGTCAACATGTGTGCATAAGATTTTTTTAGTTGATGGGTGCATGTTAGCATTTGCTTCATACGTACAAAATCAACGGATTTTTTTTGATACATTTGTTTTATTTTAGTTCCTTGACTACTCATGCATAAGGAACTCATATAGTCAGTCCCTCATGCCTCACATTTTGAATAAAGGAAGGAGAAATAGGAAAGAAAATGCAAGCGTGAATCGGTAAAGTACTAAGCTTCCATTGATTCATTGATTTAAGCTTTCGGTTCCATCCACACAGAACTCAATGTGCAAAACTTCCAGCTACGTATTAGCATTTTTTGGCCACATTGTAAAAATATTCAAGGCAAATTGACACTTTTGAGATGCACAAGATGGCCACCACTTCCTATAACATACTTTTCTCAGTTAGTAATATTTTATAGAGTATTTCATTTTTTAACTTCAAAACAGAGAACAAGTCTCCTTTCTCTCTATTAAGATTATACAGAATTTTATATTGACATAATGTAGCTACTATAATACAGAGTTCTGAAGGATGGCTGTAAGGCCATCCTTATAGCCATATACACATGTACATATACCCTAAAGCAGTGGTTATGAACCTTTATTTGACCAGGGACCACTTTGACCAGGGACCACTTGACCAAAGACCACAACCAAGGACCAATTGAACAGGCACCACTTTGACCAGGGATCACTCGTCAACATTAGTCCCAAAAGAGTTATGAATTAGTTTTTGGTGAACTTTAGATTTGGTTTTGTTATTTGGGGTACTGATTCAGCAAATTGCATTGGATAGACAATGTCAGCTCTGGTTTCTGATATCTCTCGGCATTACTTCGCGAACAAAGATTCTTAGGAAGGACTCATCCCACGCTTTTTGCAAGCACGCTGATGACTAAAAAGGCCAATCTGAGATAGGCAAGTTCAGTTGCAGAAAGCACAGCAGAAAGTCTGATATAGAACATATGCTATCCAGTAGTTGACATTTGCTCACCCACAGAAACCATATTTAATAATCTAGAGATGATATGGTAGTAGTAATCTTTCATGGCCAGTCAGCCTCTCCTTTCCCAACATCCCTGTTGCCTCTGCACTATAAGTGGGTTTCACGAGACCACTTGCTCTTGTTGCTACATGGTTTTGAGGCAACGGTGTAGTAATGGTGAGGCTGCGGAACATATATTTCCACAGACCACAGATAAGGAACCATTGTCCGAAAGGCACAAGATCTTGGAAGCTAACCCTGGTTAGTACTTGGATGTGAGACTGTCAACCAATACCATGTGCAATAGGCCATATTGATCTTGCTCTTTTTCTCGGGTTAGGACCAGTATGCTGTTCAGATCATTGTAGGCTCTCCTTCTCTGGAAGTTTTATATTAAAAATGTTATTATTTAGAGAAGAAGAAAAAACAAAGGTACACACTAGCAAAACAAACATACAAACAAACAAAAACAAAGTTAAAATACTTTTTTTAGAATAAAAGAAAACCTATTACTATTATATTCTAAACATCAGGAAAACATTACTTAATCTAAGGGCTTTACATTCTCCGTCTGATAGTTATATTATCTCCATTTTCTACACCTCTTTAATGAAAAAGAACCATTGATGCATCATTTCCTCACATAATAACAGTTTTCTAATAAAACATAGTGATGGAAGTTTGACCCTATCTTTGCTGGAGGAACACAATTAATGTGCCCCAGTTTTTCTTTAAATGAGAGATCTTTCCTTAATCAACATAGTAAGTTGATAAAATGATATCATTATCACTAACCTATTAAAAATCTAAATGAAAATTGTAGAAGCTTATTTGTAGATATTAATAATAAATAATTTAAGAAAAGTTTAATGCAAAATAATCTATGAAAAATTCAGTTTAGTTTCCATAGAAGACTTAGAAAAGAATATATGAAGACTAGGAAACCATGTGAGAAGACAGAAGAAGATATAACCAATGGACTTAAAATTAAAATGGTTAGAATCCTCAATATATTATGTAATATGTGTTAAAGAAATAGAGATGAGCAACCTTCACCCTATTGGTTTTCTCCTCACGACATGCTAGACATTTGTAAAGATGCAACTAACCAATAATTAATTAATTGACCCCAATTTTTCTTTTTTCTTCCCTTATCCCCCATCTACTTTCATAGAAAATGTTTAGTCAAAATATTGGGGGGGGGGGGATAAAATAAAATCATAGTAAGTTGATCCATTTCCTCAAGTTCACTTATTTTCATAAGGAAATTGTCTTGTGTCAGAACTGTTGAGTCTTTCTATCTTGGAGCATAGATAATTCTTGCTTGCCATTGTCACATTTTCTATTGAGTTGATCATCTAACATCCTAAGCAAAAAGAGTTGAGGTTTCACTCCAAGTTTAACTTTAACAATTTCTTCTAAAATCATATGTATTTGTACCCAGTATTTCTGGGCCCTTTTACATTACCACCACATATGATAAAAGGCCTACCTTTTCCCCACATTTCCAACAATAATTCTGGTCACCACACCTCAAGAAGGATATAACGGAACTGGAAAAGGTACAAAGAAGGGCAACAAAAATGATCCAAGGGATGGAGCAGCTCCCTTATGAAATCAGGTTGCAACGCCTTGGTCTTTTCAGCCTTGAAAGACAGCGTTTAAGAGGTGACTTGATCGAAGTGTATAAAATCATGCATGGGATAGAAAAGGTGAATAAAGAAAAAATATTTTCTCTGTCACACAACACTAGGACTAGGGGCACTCCCTAAAGCTCCAAGGTAGGAAAGTTAGGACTAATAAAGGGAAATATTTCTTCACCCAGAGGGTCATTGGGGGGGCTGAGACTGGGTGGAAGTGGGTCTACCCTAGCAAACCTTTTGTATTGTTATCCCAATAACCCCATTAATGTGGGCTATAATGAGCATGGTGATCAGATCATGATATGAATAAACATAACAGTTTAAATAATGTACCAGTAAGGCCTTTTCGCGGACCACCCTGAGAATTTCGGGGGGGGGTGAAGCCCCCTTAGCCCCCCTGGCTACATGCCTGGTTGTGGGGGGTCGGGAGCAGGTGAGGGTTTTGCCCTCCTTTCTGCTAGAGATCCCTAGTGGGCCACTGTGTGACACAGAATGCTGGACTAGATGGGCTGAGGCCCGATTCAGCATGGCTCTTCTTATGTTCTTAATTATAACCAATTTTATACATCTTAGCAATCATTTTCAGTGTCAGATACCATCTGTACATTGTTTTATAGAATTTTTCTTTCAAGTCATTACTCTTTTTTACAATATATTTTTATTTGGTTATAAGTAAATTATAACATTGTCACAGTCACTTTTGCAATTTCCCCCATATTTTCCCATAATATTCTGTTTTCCCATCCTTTACATTTCTATGCTTCTGTATTTATCTACTAATACATATGCAATTTCCCCCTTCCCTCCTCCTCCCACATTTCAAGCCAGTACTCAATGTAAATTTCAAACTCTTTTTCCAGAACTTAAAAAAAAAGAAGAATAATACTTTTCCATTATTCAATTTGGAATTTTTTTTAACCAAAAATGTGTGCCCACTTGACCATACATTCTTTCCCCTGTTTCATCTCCATTTAAATTTAACAAAAACACACACACACACCCCAATACAACTTAGCAATTAGGTGATCATCTCCAGAGTCTAGAACACTTTCAAGTTTAGGTTTGTCAGTTACCTGAATTTTGTCCATTTTAGGTAAGCCATTGTATTGGAAGCCTTCAGACAGTAATTACTCTCTTGTCTTTATTCTAAATTGGCCATTGTCCAATATCAACAAGTCTATTTATAAGCCAACCATTTCTCTTTCAGAAAAAAAAACATGCATTCTAAGCAAAGCTTCATGTGGAGAGCAAAATAAGGACGTCTTAGAATCATATAATCATAGAGGTGGAAGAGAGTTTGTGGCCCATCCAGTCCAACCCCCTGCCAAGAAGTAAGAAAACTGCATTCAAAGCACCCTCAACAGATGGCCATCCAGTCTCTGTTTAAAAGCCTCCAAAGAAGGAGCCTCAACTATGCTCTGGGGCAGAGAGTTCCACTGCTGAACAACTGTCACTGTCAGGAAGTTCTTCCTAATGTTCAGGTGGAATATCCTTTTCTGTAGTTTGAAGCCATTGCTCTGCATCCTATTCTCTTGGACAGCAGAAAACAAGCTTGCTTCCTCCTCCCTATGACTTCCCCTCACACGCACACACACGCACACACACAGAGCTATCATGTCTCCTCTCAGCCTTCTCTTCTTCAGGCTAAACACGTGCAACTCTTTAAGTCACTCCTCATAGGGCTTGTGATCCAGACACTTGATCATTTGAGTCACCCTCCTCCAGACTCATTCCAGCTTGTTAACATCTCCTTTTAATTGTGGTACCCAGAATTGGAACCAATATTTCAGGTGTGGTCTGACCAAAACAGAATTTAGGGGTAATAATAATAATCAATTATAAACTTTATTTATACCCCACCACCATCTCCCCAACGGGGACTCAGGGTGACTTACATGAGGCCAAGCCCAACATGCATTACAATAAAATAATACAAAACAAATCACAAAACAGCAACACAATGAGGTAAATAAATCAAAATAATTTCACTAAACAATATAAAATAATACAACAAAATAAAATCATTCAGACACAGTAACAATGAGCGGGCCATGTGTAAAAGATAAAATGTTAAAAACCCAGGGTGAGATAGGAGTGGAGCAGAACATCTGTAAGGGAGAGACTCATAAAACAGAGTCATAGAGTTAGGCCTACTAATAGCGGGGGAGAATTATTCAATAGGGATAAGCATTGAAGGTGCAGCTAAAAAAAAAGGGGGGGGGTGTAAGGTTAATCTCCAAATGCGCAATGGAAAAGCCAGGTTTTAAGATCCTTTTTGAAAGTTGCTAAAGTGGGGGCTTTCCTATTCTCAGTGGGTAATGAGTTCCAGAGTCATGGGGGCACAGAGGAGAAGGCTCTCCCCTTTGTTCCTACAAGGTGAGCTTGTGATGTCAGTAGAGGTGAAAGAAGGGCCGCACTTGAGGATCGAAGAGATTGGGCTGGTACGTGGAAGGAGATGCGGTCACGAAGGTAGGTGGGTCCCAAACCGTTTAGGACTTTATAGGTGATGACCTGCACCTTGAATGGGACCGAAAAATAAATGGCAGCCAATGGAGCTCCTTAAACAGAGGGGTTGACCACTCCCTGTAATTCACCCCAGTTATTAATGTGGCTGCCGAACATTGTACCAATTATAATTTCTGGGCCGTCTTCAAGGGTAGTCCCACATAGAGTGCATTGCAGTAATCCAATCTAGAGGTAACTAAGGTGTGGACCACGGTAGCCAAGGCCAAGGTGGGGTTAAAGGGGCTCTTTGATTGTAGGTGAACTATAAATCCCAGGAACTACAACTTCCAAATGTCAAAGTCTATTTTCCCCAAACTCCACCAGTGTTCATTTGGGCATATTGAGTATTTGTGCCAAGTCTGGTCCAGATCCATCATTGTTTGAGTCCACAGTGTTCTCTGGATGTAGGTGAACTTCAAAACTCAAGCTCAATGCCCACGAGACCCTGCCAGCATTTCCTGTTGTTCATGGGAGTTCTGTGTGCCAAGTTTGGTTCAATCCCACTGTTGGTGGAGTTCAGAATTCTCTTTGATTGTAGGTGAACTATAAATCCCAGCACTTAAAACTTCCAAATGACAAAATCAACCACGCCCCCAACCTCACCAGTATTCAAATGTGGGCATATTGGGTATTTGTGCCAAATTTGGTTCAGTGAGTGAAAATACATTCTGCATATCAGATATTTACATTACGATTCACAACAGTAGCAAAATTACAGTTATGAAGTAGCAACAAAGTTAATTTTATGTTTGGGGGTCACCACAACATGAGGAACTGTATTAAGGGGTCATGGCATTAGGAAGGTTGAGAAACAATGGTCTATAGAGTTAAAATCATACAAAACATGAATATAAAATCTATAGGCTAGGTTTTTAGTTATAGAACCAGCCTTCCATAGTCACAGATTTAGTATCCATGAATTCAACTATTTACAGCTTGAAAATACACACACACACACACACACACACACACACACACACATATATATATAATGCAAAAAGCAAAACTTGATTTTAAAATTTTATATACATCATTTTCTCAGGCCATTGTATATCATGGGATTTGAGCATCAATGTATTTTGGTATCTACGGGAGGTCCGGGAACAAAATCATATTGGATACCAAGGGCCCGTGACTGTATGTAGTTTCACTTATGCATTTGTGTATGTGTATCTTCAGGAAACAATGCCCGACTGCTCACTGGAGGGAAGGATATTAGAGGCAAAGATGAAGTACTTTGGCTACATAATGGCTTGCTTGGGGATATGGTGCTGGGGAAAATTGAAGGAAAAATGAAGAGGGACCAACCAAGGGCAATATGGATGGATAATATCCTTGAAGTGACTGTGGGGAGTGGGGGTGGCGACAGCTCACAGGGAGCTCTGTCGTGGGCTGGTCCATGAGGTCACAAAGAGTCAGAAGTGACTGAACAAATAAACAACAAATCTTCAAGTTGTCTGTCAATCTATGGTGACTGCATGGATTTCATAGGCTTCTCTTGCATTGCATTTGATTTTGCAAGTTGTCTCAAGTCTTATACTTAGGAAAAAGCTCATATATAAATAAAGTGATTGGCTTATTGTCTGTGCTACACCTTTTTACTTATTCTACTCGTTTCATTTGGACTATTTGCTAGTTTAGTTACTTTTAAAAATTATTTTTATTTATTTTGGGTATTTCTGTTATCCTCTTTGGATGCTCCTGAAAGAGAAAGTGGATATTCATAAGTCAGTTCTACATAGCTCAATTCAGAAGTACGCACTGTTGAGTTCAATGACACTTAAATCACGGGTAAACTTTTGCTGGCTTGTTTTAAAATAAGAAAATGACACATACAATTTGACATAATGCTGTATTGAAACACCATAAGATAGAAAGGTAGTGCTGGTAACAACGATGCTATTATTGTTGCTGCTGAATAGGTGACAATAATATCACAAGCATGGTAACCTGCTTCAGCAGAAAGGAATTCTATAGTACCTTCAGATTGTGACTGCATCCACATTGCAGAATTATAGCAGTTTGACACCACATTAATTGCCATAGCTCAGTGCTATGGAATTCTGGGATTGGAAGTTTGTTATTTTGGACTTGCAATGGCCTTTGGCCAAAAGCAATAAACTTTATTCACTGCTTAAAAGTGTTGTGAAATAGCCATCCGTCTAGGACAGTGATTCCTAACCTGTGATCTGTGGACCACCAGTGGTCCGCAAGAATTGAAATATGGTCTGCGGCCTCACTGTTACTACACAGTTGCAACAAGAGTGACTGGTCTTGCGAAACCCTCTTATGAAATATGGTTTTATGTGGGCAAGCAGATGGTTGACGTATGTTTTGTATCAGAAACTAGAGCTGATGTGGACTATCCAGTGCAATTTTCTGAATCACCCCAAATCGCTTCTCGGCCTTTTGGCTAAGATCAAGTGTAGAATCACCCCAAATAACCAAACCAAATTGAAAGTTGACCAAAAATCTATTCGTAACCCTTTTGGTACAAGAATCAGAGTTGGAAGAGACCTCGTGGGCCATCCAGTCCAACCCCCTGCCAAGAAGCAGGAAAAATGCATTCTAAGCACTCCGGAACATATGGCAATCCAGCCTCTGCTTAAAAGCCCCAAAGAAGGAGCCTCCACCACACTCTGGAGCAGAGAGTTCCACTGCTGAACACAGCTCTCATAGTCAGGAAGTTGGGATGTTCTGGTGGAATCTTCTTTTCTGTAGTTTGAAGCCATTGTTCTGCATCCTAGTCTCTAGGGTAGCAGAGCAGAAAACAAGCTTGCTCCCTCCTCCCTATGACTTCCCCTCACATATTTATACATGGCCATCATGTCTCCTCTCAGCCTTCTCTTCTGCAGGCTAAACATGCCTAGCTCTTTAAGCCGCTCTTCATAGAGCTGAGCATATTTAGCTTACTAAACATGGAGAGTGGTCCTGGTCAAGTAGTCCCTGGCCAAAAAAGTTTGGGATCCATTGGTCTAGTACAAGAAATTCCCAGAATGTCATAGCATTGAGCCATGACAGTGAAAGTGGTGTCAAACTGCTCCAAATCTGCAGTGTATATGGTCCATAAGAAGAAGGAATTACTAGGATAAGCTTCTCTGGAAGTCGATCTCATGCATCTCATGAAACGGACAGGAGTCCACCAAAGCGTATAGAAAGAAGGCATCAGCCCCATCTCAATTCCATTGTGATGATAACTACGAAAATCATGGTGTGTGCTTGGGGGAAAAAACATACTTATTGCTGGTTTGCACGTCAGGAGTTTTGAATAAGAACAGAAGGTGAACATGCCCACTCTTAATTCCTCCCCCTCCCTATAAGAGGCAAAGAGAGAGAGCGAGAGCACAGTATTGTGCCTTTCTAATTAAACAGCAGATTTCAGCTTGTCATTTCCTCCAGGAGACAGCCAACTGAAAATAAACAAACGTGTTAAAGAAGTAAAGAAGCAGAAAAGGAAGGAGAGGCTGGTGGCAGCGCGTTTACTGAGTCTCCCCTGAGTTGAGTGCTTGCAAAACCGCCCCTACATCCACTCCAAGAAAAGGCTGGAACCATCTGGGCAGCCGAGCGCTTCTCTCTCGCCTTTTTTCCACGAGGCTGACACAGGCAGAGAGAGAGAGAGAGAGAGAGAGAGAGAGAGAGAGAGAGAGAGAGAGATCCATGTGGGAAAGGCACGGGCGGGGAACTTTCCTCGCGTGCCATTTGCCACTCACTGGAGCGTCCTTTCCAAAACCCAGAGAGTTGCGCCCGCTTTGGAGGCGCTGGAGGAGGGAGGGCTCTCTGTTGGAACAAGAAGCCTCGAAAATGAACCGGGCGGGCGCACAAAAAAAGATCTGGGGTATTCCCCCCACTTTGAGAGAGACCTAGATCTTTCTGCTACATAGAGGAGAAAATATCTTGAACCACACACATCTTGAACCTAGAAGAGAGGGGGGAAAAAATCTTGAACAACGCAGCCAAACCCGACAGAAGAATACAATAAAGTGCAGAAGATATAAAAATAAATTACATCCTTTTTTTGGTTTTGAGAAAAGCGTGGCAAGCTTATCAAAGCCTGAGAAAGGGTCTTATCTCTTCCACAGCCTCCTGCTTCATTCTGGAGCATCCCCCCTTAATCCCCCACCAATTGTATGCCGCTTTGGAGGGCTTCCCCCAGAGAAGCGCCTTATCTCCTGCGTCCAGTTTGGGAACTGGCGCTCCTGGGCTTCGGGAGCACCAGGCTCCGGTTCTGGGTCTCCCAGTGGCCTCTCCTCCGCTTTGTGCAAGGCACCTGGGGGCGGGGAGGCGTGGGGAGCCCCCTGGACGCCACCCTCCCCGAGAGAGAGCCAAGGCTGTCTCTTTAAATGCCGGGGTCTGCGCGGCGGAGAAGGGGAGGGCTCGGCTCGGGGCGTGCGTAAAAATTCCTGGGCTCTTCTGACAGTCTCAGGCAGCCAGCGCCGCTCGACGCATCTTCCCCTCTCGCATCCCAACTCGCATCCCGGCGAGGGAGAGGCGCGGAAAAGCCTTCCCGGGGCTGGAGCATCCTTCCTGGGCTGGCACGGGCTGGCAGCACCCCTTCCCCACCGCCCCAGGGCCGCGCGTCGCCTCTCTTTCGCCTCTCTTTGCGCCCACCCGTCTGGTCACCACACCCTCTCCAGCCAAAGAGGAGGCACCTTGGATTCTTACCGCCCCCTCCCTCCCTCCCCAAGAAGGGAAACAAACCAAAGTGTGGGGTTGACACCTTCCAAAGCCTCTCCTCCAACTAGAAAGGTAAGCCTTTGGGGCAGGGAGGGGAGTGGGGCGTGAAAAGGAGAGAGAGGTGAAAGACAGGTTGGACTATCGACGAACCCGACAGAGGATTTCAGCGCCTCCTGGGCCAGTTTCCTTGAGTTTGAGAGGCGCTAGAAGTTCTCACCAACGCTGGAGGATTTACATCTCTCCCTCCCTCAAAAAAGAAAAACATGAAACAACCAAACTTGCCAACAAGAGATTTGTTAGCATTGGATTTTGAAGTTTTTGCCCCTCATCTTATTCCCCCCCTTAAAAAGTAAGCAGTGGTGGTTATAATGGGACTGTACATTTGAGGCACTCCTAAGGTGACATCTCTACCTTGATTCAAATAGGTCTACATCCATTGATTCATTTGGATGAGTTTTATGTTTTTTTATTTAACTTTTCCAAATTATAAGTTGAGGCAGAATGAAATTGATAAGAAAAGGAATCAAACAATTTGGAAGAATTTTCAAACTCTTTTATCGATTTTTCCCAGCTTGAGAGTATATGTAAATAATTGGGTTTGGGGGCGGAAGGAGGACAACCTCAAGGCTTTTTCTCCCCCTCCCCTTCCTACTTTGGATCTGTTACAAGAACCCTCCTTCCCCGCCTTCCATTTGTTTAGATTAATGATTTAGTAGCCAACCTTGCCTGAAAACTCCCCTCTATGAGCAACTGCTACAACCATCCAGGCAAGAAGTGACCTTATATGTTGGTTTTGCAATTTCTTAATGTCGAAAATCGACGTGCAAAATTCCCCCGTTTTTTATTCCATTTTTCCCGACCCAAATATATACTTGTTTTCTAATTTTGCCCCATGAAGGACGGTGATGTAATTCTCTTTCTTAAGGGTTACGACTCCGGTGCTGTAGAAGTGACGTGGTCTTTTGTTTACTTTCACATTTTGTTTTGACTTCTTTTTTTTTTTTTTTACAAAAAATAAAGGTTAAAAAATATATTCAGAAATGATTTGCCTTCAAAAAATACCAACCCACATTTTGTGAAAAGGGCAATTTCTTCTCTCCATCGTTTTGCACAATTTTGGATACAAATAATAAGAAAAACAAAATATTCAGCTGGTGATAAGAAGCCCAGAAAGTAAAAGGAAAAAAATGAGTCTGAAAATCAAAATGCTAGTCTTTCCAATTTTTTTCTTAATTTTTTTTTAAAAAATCTTAATTTTCTTCTTTGGCCTGAGTATTCACAATTTTGTTAAAAATAGATTTCTCCCATAAATCAATTTGTTCTTAATTCTGCTTTGGTTTTAACCTGAGATTTCCACTCCCAACACTGAAGGTTTGAGACCTCCTGAGAGAGAGAAATATTTTTATGACCGTTCGCTGGCACTTGTGTCATGGTATATTTTTGGGGACTGGTTTTTGCGGGGGTGAACTCCTAACTAGTCTAGCGAAAAGTTGGGACAGAGAGAGAGAAGGAGGAATGCAATCTGGGTGGAGGAAAGAAGAGACTATAATGAGAGCTGTATCCTCACCGTATTGAAATGGCCATTAAATATACAAGAAAATATTAGGGTGCTTGCCGTCCTTCCCATTTTATTAAAATGCTCTGTAGGTGAGCTTTGTGATGGGTTAGTGGTACGTGTTTTTTTTTCTTTCTTTCTCCTTTTTATTTATTTTTGGTTAGAAGTGATGGTTTCCATCTTAGTTTGCTGTCTTTCTATCTGTACGTGCTTTTATGCACCATTATTATGAGTATTGATGGAAATATTTTCCAAGGAGAAATACCTGAAAACAAAGGGGCAAGGAGAGATACGTGTAAACACCTAAAACATGTTAATGTGACAGAGTAGCAGTATTAATTGGTTCAATGAAATATGCATTGAATTTTCGTTGATGAGGATTTTCTTTCTGGATCATTCGGGGATCGTTGGATGGACTGTGCTTTAGGAAAATGGGGGGTGGGGGTGAGTGTGTGTTTCTTATCAGCCTTTATATTTTACCAATTGAGAAGAATTAGATAAAAGGCATTCAAATAAATAAATAAATACAACAAAAACCAGAGGCCCCCCCCCCCCGTGTTTGATTTCATCATCCCTGGCGATTATGGCTTTTTGATAGAGCTGGTATCTGATGATATCACCGTTCTCCATGGCTCTACCCTGGCCTGATTTTACACTGCGTTTCCACTGAACATGTTGGCGTGCTTCTGCTTATATAAGGGCAAGAACGAATTCAAGCGGATTAGTGCTTGGGATTTTGAGATCGACTACCCAGATTGAGTTGTGGGATTTTTATTTTTTATTTTAAAATGTTGCCATTGTAAATTTATTTATCATTGTTGCTATTAATGGGTGGGGAAAAGGTAGGAGAAAATGGGAGAGCCTCAGAAATCATGGTGCGTGCAATGGGAGATTGAGGTGATGCGGGAAGCTGCTGGGTTGAATAATATCTGTGATGTGCCCTTATTATTATTTTCTTGAATAGCGGCCATTATCTCTAAAAAACACATCATTCTTTAGGCCAGAGCTTTAACAAATAATAATGGGAGGGGATATCTTTAGTGAGGGGGGTTGATCTGAGAGTCATTAGACCCACTGCTGCAAAACCAAGATACAGAAAACCATCTGCACTAATGCTGGTAGGGGAAGCTGGAGGGGAAAGAAGGTAGGATACACTATGCGTGTGTGTACTTGCATGGGGGGAGGGTGGGTTGATAGATTTTGGATTAGAAACACTAAGCTATATATTCTTTAGAGCCCTCTTACCCATTTTCTACCATTCCGTTTCCCCCTGTTTTTCTACCCTTTCTCCTCATTTCTGTGCCTCACTCCCCCAGCTTTTTGGTTTTGATGAGAAAATTCTGGATTACCTCTTGATGGCTCTGCGGCTTTTTTGGGTGTATGTGTGTGTGTGCATGTGTGCATGTGTGTGTCTGTGTATTACAACAGTAGCATAATGACCTTTGATTCGCTTCATTCGCCACACATGTAAGATACCAGTACGTATGCGATCATGGCTTATACCGACATTTGCATGATAGGCCATGGTTAAATTCTGTCTCTGTATGTGTGTGTGTGTGCTTAAAGCATATAAACACATACATACGCACACTGGATTGAAGGAAGGCTGATAGGCGTTGGTCAGAGATAGGAAATACAGCAAATGCTAAATGCACATCCATCCATTTTGCCGCCTCTTCTTTCTATTTCCCCCCTTCCCTGATATGTTGCGCTGTACACCATACCATTTGTATGTTGAAATGGAGGGTGTGTAAGGAAGGAGGTTGAGGAAGCATAGTGTGTGTATGTGTGTGTGTCTTTGTGTCGTAGAGGAATGGATTTGATGATGGTCATAACGGTTTTTGGTCAAGTAAATGCTTGATGATAATGATTCAGTTTAACCATCCATGAAATACAAGCATGCGACACATTGGAATAAAGGTTACTCCAGGGAGCTGTGGATGAGCAAGGCATGCTCCAGGAAGCATGCAGTCTGCAGCACTGGAGAATATGACATGGATGCGGGCATCCAACACTATTCTCCCCTCACAAAGGCCGGGTGTATGTCCAAGCTGGAGGGCATTGCAAGACAAAGAATGCTTGGGGGGTCTATGGTAGTGGTGTCACAGTCAGGAGTCATCCAGAGTGTATCTGGGCCTGTCTTCATGGGCTGTCCATCTGACAGTTGTTTCAAAGGTTCCCCATGTTTTTGATCAGACATTACAGGGATGTCATCTTCCCCATACACCTTTGTGCCGAAGGCTGTACACTTATGTGAGACTTGCAGAGGGCAAATCACGGGTGATGTGTGTGCGTGCTGCAGGAGGATAAGGGAGGAATTCACCTTGCACTATTATAATATGCAAGAGGAGATTGGGGTGGGGGGTGGAGGTCACGAGAAGAGATGGCATTTTCTGGAAGCATTACCACCGCTTGCCAGTTACGCCTTATATGTTTTTTCTGTTTCGTTTCTTTTGTCAGTTGCTTTTTAGGCTCAGCGATTTTGTATGGATAGCTTTTTTCCTGGGTGGGACTATGCATCTAGGTATGGGAAAGGACAAAGCAGAATAAAAATCCAGACACAGGGTGATGACAAATGCCTTGTCCCTTTTAACACGCCTTTTCTGCCACGATCAAAAGGTCTTCCTCCGCACACCTTGAGGCAAACATTGATTTAATTATTTTTGTGGGTATCACCAGAGGGGTCCGTTCGGGTGCACATCAAGAATTTGGCAAAGAGGGAATGGTCTCTTGAGTTTTTATTTTCTCAGCAGAGACTTCTCCCTTGTTTTCTGCATGTGGTTGGATTTGTTTATGTTATTCAAAGGTCCCCATGTTTTCTTTTTCACACGAAGGTAACAAAATCGAACCCAGTCAATGGCTTGCTCTGCGACGTGCTTGCCATTTGTTCTTTTTTGTTCTTCTTCGCCAAGCTGACCTTGAAGAATTCTAGCAAATGAGAACCAAGAAGTCGGGGATGAGCGAATTACAGGGCACCTGATGTCCACAGTCTTCATGGATAGGTACTGGTTGACTGGATTAGTTAGTTTCATTTTGGTGAGACACACCCTGTTTCAACCTCTTCCATCTGCACAGATAATATTTTGTATTCTAGTCTGTCTCATGAATAGCTGGGCATATTGGAGCCCAAACTAAGGCTCTATATGAAAAGGGATGGTGCAGTGACTGGCAAAACAACAGGCAGGGGCTCTTCACTTGTAAAACTGAAAGTCCCACCCTGAGACATTCCCTCCTATGTAGCAACACCAGCCTGTTGAGTTCAGAATAATTCCTTTCCAATATCCATGATAGAATAAGGCATTATTCTTTGTGTTTATCCACAAAGCAGAGAGATTTTTAAATAGCCTTTAGAAAAACCTGTGACCTCAAGAATATAAAATAAGGTACTGTGAAATTCACAAGCCTTAGAAAGGTGGCAGCTATCTCTTCTTGTTTGATCTATGCTTAGGGACAAACGTTTGGATGAAAATTAGATTTTTTATTACATTTTTTGTTTCCTTTGCATGGTTGTCTAAAGACTTTTCCTTGTTCAAACATGGAAATTCCCATAGCACAATATCAGAAATTCATGAAAATTCTGCTCAGCTCTAGAAACTGTCATGGTATTTTCAGACCTGGGCATGTCAGCAACCTCAGAGGGCAACTTTCTCCCAACAGTCAGCTCTGTCTCTGTCCTTGTATGAGTCCAATATCAATATTGGACTTCATGTTTATTAGCAAGTTAGATACTTTCATTCAAGAATATCTCCTGGTCTAATGCTTAACCTCTGTTAAAATAAATGAATGAGAATTACTTTTGAATAATAAGTTCAATTTTGGCACGTATGCAATAAAATTAAAATGCCTGAAAGCTTGATTTTGCTCTTTAGGTAGAGTTTGTATCACTAAATGATTTAAATTGCCATCTCATTCTCTTGATATGATACACCAATAGCAGGAAGATGTATTTGCTAGCATGTTCTAAATCTTTATGGAACCAACCTGCAGAATTAAATATTAACATTTTGTCAACACCTGGCCTCTTGTTTGTGACACCTCTCAGGTTTGGTAGTTTGGCAATGTTCCCCTCCTTTTTTGTCTTAGTAGATAGAGTTGTTTCTCCTTACTGATTTCTACTTCTTCTGGCAAACATCTCAGCACAGTTGACTGCACTTTAGGCATATGTAGGTGGAAGTTTGAAAGTTGGCAGAAGGATGAGATGCTGCATCAGGGTGGAGGGAGCACTGGACCCAAAATGGTACTAAACCACACCAAGGTCAAAACTATCTTGAGGAAGAGTTAGTTTTTGATTTTTTTTAAAATGACAGTACAACTCCATAAAAGTCACCCCATAAAACTATATGCATAGTCATTTTTTACCAGCAAAATATGTCATTCTGTTTATCTGTGGATGAATCATATCGAAAGATGAGGCGATTCATTTAAGTTAAACCAAAGATGTCTTTTACTAGAGTCTCAGAAAAAGGGTATAATATTCTCTCAGTATGTTTGGAAGGAGTGTTTACTACCATGTTGAAGAGTTTTGGCATAGAAATATAGCCTGTAATTGATGGCACTTTATTTTGGTCTTGATCAAATTTGGAAATGTCCTCTTCCTTAAAAATATTTTTTTGAATTTTACATGAAGATGGATTAGGCAGGTCTACTTCCTCCTCCCCTTTTTTCTATTTTCCTTCTCCTTCTGTTAGGTGAAAGTGGAATTCACAGGTTTCCCATTACACAATTTCCACAGCCTGGCTTAGTTTTTCAGAGCTTATCTGTGTGTTCAGATCAACCATGTGATACAGCTTTGTTGGGATTCACCAGTTTCAGACTTTAAATCTCAATTAGAAAACAAGCATATTCAGGAGAATCATTTTGTTCTGTCCCTTGCCTTCTGATCCACTCAAAATTTTGCCTACAAACAAACAAAAAGTTCAAATGTTCAGTTCCCCATCTGCAGGCCCACATAGTACAATCCCAGCAGGGCTGAACCTGTTGGTCATTCTGAATGCACGCAGACTATTTGCACAGCTTTCTTTTGTTGTTATCAGAATGGTTAATTACTTAATATTTGGAGAGGGGTTACTATCTATAAGGATCCACTTACAGGCCTGGCACTTAATACACATTACATATTGGTGTAGGAGTGAGTGAATGCCATAGGGCAACATGCATACAGAAAGTAAGCAGGTGAAAAGAGAATGGGATGAATGGTACAGATGATGATCTTAGATAATGTCTACATGATACTATAGCAAGGAAACATTGTGGGTTGCCAGAACTGACAATCAACACTTTCTCAAATTAATAGTGGGGTTTTTTTTGGAGTCAATAAATTTAGTCAATGATGTTTCTATGTTTGTTGTTCTGTAATGGCAGGATATATGTCTTTTTTTAAAATAAAAAAATAGAATTTGGGGGAGACATTTTGGTTCCTACAACCTCACACATACTATGTCCAGGTAATGATTGTGCAACTCACCTCCTGTCCTTCACTGGATTCCTTTTCAGTGTCCTTGATGAGGAGAGAATGCAGTTTTCTTGTTCCACTTCTGTCTTTCCTGCTGTCATCCATCATATTGCAGTAACTAATTAACACCAAGAGCTACCAGTCTGAGGAACAAAGTGGTGGGGCATCTGAGTCTCCTAGAAGATTCCAGCTTCTCACATAGTAACTCACTAGTCAGGTCTATGAAATGATGGGGAAAAGGCCCTCAGTTTTTCCAGGTGCATCGGACTGAGGGTGCATCATTTATTTTGGTAGAAAAGGGTGATGCTACCACAGGTTCCCCTCAATCCAGACAAAATCTGTCAGCAGAAAGGAAGTTTGGTAGTGGCCCAGATTAACAATGGGGAGTGGCAACAAAACTATAATTTTAATGAAACTTCTTATTTCTGATGGTTCCATGGGACACAAAACAAAACATTTGACAAAATCCTAGCAAGTCACAGTCTGCTGCTCAAGGATAATAAAATATAAGTCATTTGTGATTGGCCATAATATCATCTTGTGTGGAACTTTACAATTTGGAGAATGCAACAGAATGATACTGCTCCCATGGCCAGAAGTAATCTGATAGATACTGTACAGGTGGCAGACCTCACACAATAAACACAGTAGCTATGGGGTAAGAGGAGAAACCCTTTTCTAGATCAACAACTGATTAAAGAACAAGAAGCAGAGATCAGGAATGCAAAAAGGTCTTGCAGTGAAGTATGATCTTCCCAATAATCTGTATAGAAGTTTCCTAATGTGAAAATAAAAGAGCTAGAGTTAGGGTCAGAAATGGTGGGTGATTATGTTTTGGTGAAGGAATATGAAGTGTTCCAAATGGATCCCTAGAATGGAGGGATAAGCAACACAACCACAAATGAAATTCAATGTAAATCTAGTGTAAATGTGTACACCTCAAATCAAGAATCTGACTTCATGAATACATTGAATACTTGCATGTACACAATGGGATATCTAGGAGATAGCAGCCATGTCTAAACATGAAATTCGTTTACGTTTCATATACACCATATACATATTGCCCAAAGGTAATTTTATATTCACTATTCTAATATTTATTTTGTGCATGGAGCAAAGTTTGTGTACACTGAACCATGTGGTAATAGCTACCAACTTGATAGCCTAATTCTTCATAATATTATCTAAACCATTTTTGACATAGGAAGTTTACTTAAATGTATGAAGAATTAGACTATCAATATATGCTGACTTGAGGTTTACAGGGACAATGCATAATGGTGTCATTTATTACTATCCTTCATGGTAACATGTAACCAGACCACCCTTCTTTGGTCTGACCATGCATGAATCTTGCCCCATCCAATGTTCAAATGAAGTATTTTCCCTATGCTATATGATGAGATTTCTCCTCTATATACTGTATTTCTGCTTTTTTGAAAAGCCTGATTCTGTGGGCATGACATTCTTTGCAATGAGACTCAACTAATTTTGCCACAGTGACTTCTGAAACTGTTAGAACTAGCACCTACAAAGGTCTGCTAGAACTCAGCTGCAACTGGAAGATCTTTTCAGAGCTATTGATATTCCATCCTAGAAATAGAAACCGGTTTCGTGAAAGTTTCAGAGAACTAAAAGTGGCTTAAGCTTGTGATATATCAAAACAGATCATATGTATTGCAGATAACATCTCATCTCAGGGCTGGTCCACAATATTTTGGTGCCTTAGTAATAATTAACATACTTACGTTATCCTGCCTTTTTAGTAATATTCATCCATTTATCGCTTCATTCCAACTAATGGTAGAGCTGGCTCTATAATAGATTCCTAGCCAATCAAATGTATCCAAGTTCATTTGGCTGAATCTACCATTAGGCAAATTCTGGGTACCATTTAAGAGGAAAACAGTTGGCTCTCCACATTTATTTATTTAAAACATTTATATTCCACCCACAGGGGACTCAGGGTGGAGCACAACATATATATGGCAAACATTCAATGCTGGGACAATACATACATTTGCAGGTTTGGCCTTTGTGGGTTTGATTAAAACATTATTTCTAGGGATTTCTTGCAACTCTACAGTTAACTTCTTTTGGAAGTCAACAATAAATTCACACTGGAGAATGTAAGAGAACACCTTTCTTAGCAATCTCTAAGTTTTCCAATGTAGTTCTATGGTCAATTTAGAGATTCTGAGAGAGGTGTTCTAGCATTTTTTGATTTGCAGTTTGGGGCACAGGATCATGGGGACCCTGTGCCCCTAACCCCAGCAAATGTGGAGATCTGTCTATAGACCATATCCTTCCACTCTGATACTTCCACTGAACTTTAGGAGACATAAGTTAGGAATTTAAACAAGTACATATTGTGTGTGTATATGCCTTCAAGTCACTGCTACATGGCTGCTACATGAATTTCATAGGAGCTTCTTAGGGATGAAATACTCAGAAATGGTGTTAAAATATGGCTGGCAGATCCTAGGATTCTTTGGTGTCTCCCAGCTAAGCATTAAATATGGCAGACTTTCCTTAGCTTCCAAGTTCATACGGGATTTGGTGCCTTTGAGGATTTAAACAGAGGTATTGCTTGCAGCAGGTTTTTTGGAGGGGGGAGGGCAACATTTCATTTCACTGCAAATAAAGATATATTTGATGGACTTATGCTTCTTTTTTCAAATTGGATACATAGAATTTATAGTAATTTTCTGTTCATGACAAAATGTAAACTCTACAAGTGAGTAGTTGTTTGCAATTGGTTCTTTCCCCCAATAATGAATATATAACTGTGTTAGAACTGCATCTGAACAGTGAAAACTGTAATGTACCTATAACTTTTCACATTGATTTCTATAGTGAGGCTGTGGTCTGCTTAAATAGTGGAGATGAGGCATTACATGGTTGGTGCAGATTCATTTTGTGGCTTGTACTGTTCCTTGTGCTCTGTTGTGGGTTTTGAGATGATGACAAGGTGCACTAAAGGAGAATGTGTATTGCACAACAGGCCAGTGTCTATAGCATTCAGAAATGGGAAAGCAAAACACTACTTTTTAAAACAAAATATATTGCAGGTGAGGTTATAACCATGACTAAACATTGAAAACAACAAGCTGTCATAATTACTAAATTTCCATGTTTGCACTTATATTCAAGTAATTTCATTTGTATAGAGGGGAGACATTTCAACGCAAACCTAGATTGGGAATCACAATGATATTATTATTATATTTATTTATACCCCACTTTCTCTCTCCTGCAGGAGACTCAAAGCGGCTTAACATAAAAGCATCAACATACAATTTAAAATATATAAATATGCAAACATGCAAAAATTTTAACAGGATGAAATATAAACAGTCTTTAAAAATTCCCAGTTAAAAACCATTAAAACTTATTTAAAGTTTAAAACCACAAAACCAATATGCTATAAGTTCTGCAAGAGAATAGACTAAGCAGTGTCCATGAAGCACATGCACAGATCTCACCCCACCTTTTATATGGGCACACATATAGATAAGCAAGAAAAGCAAAGATTGTGATAACTGAGAGAGGACGGAAGCAACTATAAAAGGGAACAGATTACTGTGGAAATTCTAGTCTCTGTGCGTGTGTTGTGTGCTTTCAAGTCATGATCCTATAGCAAGGTTTTCTGGGACTGAGCAAATAAGATCTGCCCAAAGTCATCCAGTGGGTTTCCATGGCTGAGGGAGAATAAAACCATGGTCTCCAGAGTCATAGCCCAATGCTGGCTCTACTTCGGTCTTTACCAATTTATAATCATTATTATGTAGAACTAGCTTGGGGACCCGGCGGTGCCCGGGTCATTTGAGAAGTGCAGCAGGATGTAGAGTGGGTCATGGGGGCACTGTGTGGCAAGTTTGGTCTTGATCCATCATTCTTGGGAGTTGCAGTGGTATCATGAAAGTACTGAGGATACTGGAAGTCCCATCATCTGTGGTCCAGCCTCCCCCAAATTGCAGTAGGATATAGATTGGATCATGGGGGATCTGTGTGCTAAGTTTGGTCTGTATTGGTGAATGGATGAGGGTTGTATTGTTTTTAGGGAGTGAAGGTACTTCAAGTCCCATCATCCGTGGTCCGTTTCACACAAACCTGCACCAGGATGTAGAGTTGGTAATGAGGGCTCTGTGGGCCAGGTTTGGTGTTGATCAGTCATTGGATAAGGTTTTCAGCAGTCTTGGAAAGTGAGGGAAGGTACTGCAAGTCCCATCATCCATGGTCTGCCCTCCTCCAAACTTCAGCAGGATGTAGAGTGGGTCACTGGGGCTCTGTGTGCCAAGTGCGGTCTTTATCGGTGTTTGTTGGGGGCCGCAGTGGTCTGTGGGAACAGAGAGGTGTGAAAGTACTACAAATACCATCATCCATTGTCAGTCCTCCCCCGAACCTCACCAGGATGTGAAGGTAGTCATGGGGGTTATGTGTGCCAAGTTTGGTCTCGATCAGTAATTGGATAAGGGTCGCAGTGGACTTGGGAAGTGAGTAGAGGTACTTCAAGTCCTATCATCCATGGCCTGCCCTCCTCCAAACTGCAGCAGGATGTAGAGTGGGTCATGAGGGCTTTGTGTGCCAGGTTTGGTGTTGATCAGTCATTGGATTAGGTTTGTAGCAGTCTTGGAAAGTAAGGGAAGTTACTGCAAGTCCCATCATCCACGTTCCGCCCCAAACTTCAGTAGGATGTAGAGTGGGTCACTGGGGCTCTGTGTGCCAAGTGCGGTCTTTATCGGTGTTTGTTGGGGGCCGCAGTGGTCTGTGGGAACAGAAAGTGTGAAAGTACTACAAATCCCATCGTCCATTGTCATTCCTCACACGAACATCACCAGAACGGGAAGGGCGTCATGGGGGTGATGTGTGCCAAATTTGGTCTCTATCAGTAATTGGATAAGGGTCGCAGTGGACTTGGGAAGTGAGTAGAGGTACTTCAAGTCCTATCATCCATGGCCTGCCCCCCCTCCAAACTGCAGCAGGATGTAGAGTGGGTCATGGGGGATCTGTGTGCTAAGTTTGGTCTGTATTGGTCCTTTTGGTGGCCTCAGTCGTCTGTGGGAACCAAAGTGTTGGAAAGTACTACAAATCCCATAATCCATGGGTCATGTCCCCCGAACCACACCAGTACGTAAAGGGGGTTAGGGGGGTTATGTGTACCAAGTTTGGTGCAGGTCCATCACCCGCGCTGGTCGCTGTGGCCTGTGAAAGTGGCTGCCACATATCTGCCCTTCCGCCCTCATTCGTGGGCCATCCTGCCCTAAACTCTCTTTTGGGGCCTGTAATGTTCTGGCCTGTTCTGCTGGTAATTGGTAACTTTAAAAGGCGGAATGGCAGGCAGCCATTGTGTAAAAGCTGAGGGGAGGAGAAAACAGGATTCCATTTTGTTTTCACAGAGCCAAGTGGGGAGGAATGTTGATAGTGCATTTTTCCCTCAGTGGGAAGAAATCCTGTTGTTTGAAGGTAGAGGCCTGGATTCTGGGTTGCTGGCTAATCTGTGGCTATCAATGCCCTCTGTCTGGTGCCTTAGAATTTTGGAGTGCCAAGGCTGGCCAATCAAAGGACTTTATGCAAATAGCTGGCACTTAGAATTTTGGAGTGCCAAGGCTGGCCAATCAAAGGACTTTATGCAAATAGCTGGCACTTAGAATTTTGGAGTGCCAAGACTGGCCAATCAAAGGACTTTATGCAAATAGCTGGCACTTAGAATTTTGGAGTGCCAAGGCTGGCCAATCAAAGGACTTTATGCAAATAGCTGCCACATATCGCTGTGGCCTGTGAAAGTGGCTGCCACATATCCGCCCTTCCGCCCCTCCCCCCCCCCCACCGCCCGCCCTCCGCCCTCCCCCCCTCCGCACACATACCTACAAACATTCCGCTTTATAAAGGTATACAGATATGTCATTATGTGAGGCCGTCCCCCCCCCCCCCCGGGTGGTGGTGGTGGTGGTGGTGAGAAGGGCGGGGTAGAAGCATTGCAAATAAATAAATAAATAAAATAAAATGAACTGTGCATCATGTCATTCCATTGCACACATCAGTAGTAGGTTGTCTGGAGCAAAACGTGCAGATATCATTGCACTTCATTGTACCAGTTGTTTGTTGAAACACCCTATGGTAGTGAATAGAAAAACACCTTTTCCCTTTTCACACTGGGCTGCAGGTGCTTTGCTGGACATACAAGACCAAGGCAAGGTAATTAATTCCAAGAGATGACATTTAATGTCTCTCCGTAAACATCCACCTGCCCATTCTCCTCCAGGCCTTTGAGTAAAGCTCTCATTTTGTTTCTCATGGTGTGCAGCATCCTATATGGTACTAGACTAATTCACTGGGTATGTGTACTTTTGTTGCCAAAATGGCATCAGTTAAGCCCAAAAGGCCGGTTACTGGTAGATTTAAGGGATCTCTGAGCCCTTCTCTTTCTAGAAGTATATGAAAAAGTAATTTTTAGGTGAAAAACAAAGAGAAGGAAAACTCTCACATACATGAAACCTCCTAGTAGGAACTGAATGGGTCCAGTAGCCACACAATGATAACTCTCTGTTGAGAGAAGCTTGAAAAAAAGAGGGAGAGAGGGGGGATGGAATGAGATATGATGAAAGAGGGCATATCTGTCTGTTTGCATGCCACCATGATAAAGGACTCTATCTTAGAGGATTTGGTTGAATGTTTCACTTGCTGCACTTAAAACCTCCAAGTCTACACCCTTTCGTTTGCACAGTGCAGAAGGCAATAACTTTCTTGAGAGCAGAGTTTGGAGTCCAAGCTTCAAAGTCTAAAAAATTGATAATTGAAGGCCAGTCACCAGGCATGTAGCCAGGGGGCTTAGGGGCTTCAGCCCCCCGAAATTCTCAGGGTGGCCCGTGAGAAGGCCTTACTGGTACATTATTTAAACTGTTATGTTTATTCATATCATGATCTTATCACCATGCTCATTATATCCCACATTCATGGGGTTATTGGGATAACAATACAAAAGGTTTGCTAGGGTAGAACCTCTTCTGCCCAGTCTCAGCCCCCTCGAACCAAACTCAGCCCCCGAATCAAAATCCTGGCTACGGCCCTGCCAGTCACTTATAGAACCTTGTTTGTATGTGAGCGGAGTATCCATTATTGTGAGGCAAAGCAACCTGAGTTTCTTCCATTGATGGCCATATATAAGGAGTAGCCCTGAAGCTGTTTAGAGTTCTTCACCCCTTAAATAGTATATCTCCATGACCTCAAAAAGTGTGCCCACACCAATTCAATTTGGTTTGTATAACTCATAGTTTGCTTATAGCTTTCAGTTGTGTTTTAATACTTTGTTGGGCTGTGGGTTGGAACACCAAAGCAACCATGGTCATACAGGTTGTTTTGAATGAGGCCAACTGGGGACTATGAGGGTTGCTTGTAATGCAACATTTCTTGAATTGTGTTTAAATTAGACACACAACTGTGTGATTCCCAAATGAGCATATGCACATATAACTTCTATGTCTAGCAGATTATTTTTTTTTAAAAAAAATGCACATACCTAGATATATCTCTGGTCTGGTTTATCATTTACAGTTTCAACCTGGTCCATACCTGCTTCAAAACAAAACAAAACAAATAAATTTTTAGGTTCCTTTCTAGTAGTTCTTAGGGCTCTATAGGGATTTTTCAGTAATTGGCCATTATTGGCAATCCTGGCAAAAATACATTTTGTGATTGGAGAAGGGCATTGTCCAACTCATTAACTTTCTAAATTAATCCATTTAGATTGGGTGCTCACTAAAATGTATCACTTCTTAATGAGTAAATAAGATAGGCTGATGTACGTATATTCTGGTTCATCATTCCTTTCAGTGTACCCTATTTTGGACCAGTGCGTCTGTTGGAGCCACGTTGCAATTGTTGATGACCATTTTAGTCGATAAGAATGATGTTCTAGAAGTTTTCTATAACACACTGATGTTTTACAGGTAGCCTGCCTATTTCATAAGTTTGTAGGCAAATTGGAAGCATGTGGGCTGCCTGTGCTGTTTAATGTTTAACGGCATTTTAAATGATGTTAAAATAACACACCACTTTTTACCCCAGGCTGTCTTTTGAGGGGATCAAGAACAAAAGCTTTTAACACAATGAAGTTTTCAGTGTCACTGACACCCCCTTCCATTATGTCTAGTGGCATAACATATGGTTGATCTAATTTAAGCATGGAAACACCAGAGAGCAACAGTCTGCTTCATGTTCCCTTCAGCTTTTACTGTATATATATATATATATATATATATATATATATATATATACACACACACACACACACACACATACAGTTGGGGCGCCCTATATATATACATATTTATAGGGCGCCCCAACTTAGCAGCCTAAAAATAGGACTTCAACTCCCATCACTTCTCAAGAGTCTGCTGTCTAGGATGGTGGGGGTTACAGGCCAAGATATATGAAAGAAACCAGATTTAGGAAGACTGTCCCACACAAATAGTGAAATAGTAGAATTTAAAGCTATTTGCAATTCTTCCTGGTTGTCAAAGTGCATGATTCATCATTGATTAGCTCAAAGGTCCATCTTGTCCTTGATTGTATTTCCCACATGAGCAATGGCATAAAATACATTTCAGGTGCTCTTGCCCTCAATGGAAAAGGGTTGACATATGCAGTTATTATTGAAAAAAAAAGTCAGCTACCATATTTTTCATTTTGCAGTATAGTTTAGAAAGTTCAAAATTTTATTCTATCTTTAAAAAAAACCACAAACAAACCCCGGAAGCTTTGTTTCGTGTAAAAATATTTATTTTGTGGCAAAACAAATTTTCATGGGGTTTTTTTGGGCAAAATGTTCTTAAATTCGCAAAATCATTAACAATGTACAATAACCCTTGTATTTTCAATTACAGTTGGCCTTCCACATTTGTGAGTTTAATTTTTGAAGATTTGATTATTCAGAGATTTTATTTAAAATGTCCTCTAGGAATCCCTAGGTCCTTCAGTGTGATTCTTGTTTGGTAAGAAAAGACTAAAGACCTTTTAAAACTACAACTCCCAGGATTCCATAGCATTGAGGTACAGCAGTTAAAGCGGTGTCAGACTGTATTAATTATACAGTGTAAATGCACTCTTAGTATTCATGGGTATGTTTTCATATGCATGTACACTAGAAGTAATTGGCATCCTCCACTGGGCCTCTCCGTGATGGTGATGCTTTCTCCATGTAGTGGGGAAAGCATCATGGAGAGGGAGCTGCAAGTGGGGAGACAGATTTGCCACATTGCTCCCTATTTGATCTCGGGTGCTGGGAAAATGAGATGCTTTTACTGGCCTTTATGATGAAGCTCCCCATCACCGCCCCCCTTCCCCATTTTAAAATTTTACATGAAAACCATATTCTTTTAAAGAAAAAAGACTATCTTTTCTTAGGATGGAATAGTGACCAGATATCTGTGTTAGACACAATACTTGTTACTTGGAGAATAGATATGATTGTTTGACTAAACAAATTTCTTCAGCAACTATCTAAAGCAGTGGTTTTCAAAGTGTGCTCCATAGAGCCCTTGGGGCTTTGCGAAACATACTGATAGTCTCTGTGGTTCCTTCCTCCTTTTCCCTCTTCCTCCCCCTCCAAGCTTTACTTCCTCTTTCCTGCTTCCCTCCTTTCCCGGCCTTCTCTTGCCACCAAAAACCCTTTTCCCTGCCTCCCTTGCTGCCAAAGCCTTTCCCCCTCCAACCACTTGACCCTAAAAGCCTTTTTACAATCTCTCTCACCACAAAAGCTCTTTTTCCTTTCTTTGCTTACCCCCAAAAGCCTTTTCCCCTCATTTCCCTTGCTCCCAAAGGCCTTTTATCCTGGCCACCCAGATCTGTTCGCCCTCACCTTGCTTGCTTCCAAACCCCCTTTTCCTGTCTAACACTCAGGGGGATGCTTTAATTGTGCTTTTCCTGCATGGCAGCAGGGGGTTGGACTGGATGGCCCCTGTGGTCTTCCACTGAGATACTGTTATGTTTATGATGGTCAAAAGGTTTGCCCATGCCTGGTATATATACATTATAAATATAATATAATAACATTGCTTGGGGCTCCAAGATAAACTTTTGCTTCAAAAAGGACGCCGGAGCTGAAAAAGTTTGAGAATCCCTGATCTAAAGGATTTTGTTCCTCAAAGGGATAGAATTAATTTTGAATCACTATGTTGGGTTTTGCTAATACACCTGCCTGCTTTGCTCAGGCAGTGATATGCCCTAGCGTGCTTTCAGTATTAATGTAATTGATTGGTGTTTTATTTCTAATGCTGACAATAAATTATCTTATTGCTGGCAGTTGTTGGGAAAGGCTTGCAGTTGTTGGGAAAGGCTTGTGATTTTGTTTTTTTATAGTTAGGTTACTTTTTCCTGGAAAAACAGTGGCTCATAATAATGCTTCACATTTTAGATCTTTGACTCCATCACCCGTTTTCGAGTGGGCAGACAAAATAACTTTGAAGAGTTACTTTTTGGACTGTGACGCCCAGAAATCTTCAGCCAAATGGCCAGTCACCATGGATTGGGAGAGTTGTATTCCCAAAATATTAACTTTTCAAAGCACTGGTTAAGCCAGCTGCATGCTCAAATCACATGTATATTTTGCCAGCTGCACTATCTACTTCCTTTCTAGGCTTACTTTGAAGGACTGATTTCAACCTTTGAAGTCTTGCATGGCATAGCACTCACTGGTTACCAATACCCTGATTCAGGAACAGTTGCCTGGCATGGACTTTAATGTGAATTTATTTGGCACCAGGAAAATACATTTTAAACATAAATCAATCCCTGGTTTTTTTATTTTGCCTTTATACTTCTTGATGTCCATTTCCTGCTTATATGTTTACCTTTCTCTTTTAAAGCATAAGGATTCCATGCTTTCAGTTTCATTTTGTATTCTAATGCAATTTAACCTTTTCTAAGCCTTCATCCCCATTATTGGAGCCTATTTAAAAGACAGAGATATCTTCTAACAGTTGATTAATTAAATATGCTTTCAAAATTATTTTGCCAAGATGGAATTTAAGGTAGAACTTGCATGACCTATCTTAAGAAATCCCTGGAACATGCAGAGTATTGTTAAACGCTGCTTCTGAAAGAGGTGATTTATGTTAAACAATGGTAATAAGTAAGGAATGCTGGCATTTTGTGTGGGCAGAAAAGGTTTCTTCTTCTTCGTATTGTATTAAGAAAATGTTAATGACAAAGTGATTTTCCAGATGGTACAATGCTCCTTGGAAGATGAAGAAAGTTTAGGGAATAGGCCATCCTCCGTACTGGGAGCTGAGGTGGAGGCATGAATGCTAACAAACATAAGCACTCACAAGTACAATTGGCCTTTTGTATCAATGGTTTCTGCATCCATGAACCCAACCAACTCCAGACCAAAAAGTTTACAAATAAAACAAGGCAGGATGTCTCAACTCTCCTCCAAACCTACCTGGTGGCCTTGAAAAAGGAAACTGTTCTTTGGAGCTTTCCCGCTGAGGGTGAAGAAGGCAGGGCAGGAGACGGAGGAAGAATAAGACTTCGTTATAGGATGGGGTGGGGAGAGGGAGAAGGTCGGGACTTGTGGACACATGTAGCAGTTCCCTTAAGTGTGTTCATGGTGGCATCAGTGTGGAATGGATCACGCGGCACTCAAGCTAACTTTTCATTTTAGAGATCCCTTGTTCTGTGTTGGGTCTTTGAGAAATAGGCAGGTAATGGGGAATCTTTCTTGCATTGATTCAGTAAAGGGGATTAATACCTGTCACACACACACAATGTGTACTATGCTGAATCCCTATATGTAAAATCATTTTATGTAAGAGACTTTATCATCTATGGATTTTTGGTGTCTGCAGATGTTCTGGAACCAATTGTCCACTGACTATACAGGTGTCATATGCACAATTGGGGGAGGAGAGCAGGGCAGAGGTTCTAAATATGTCCTATGTGGGCACATACTGATATTATTCCTTTTCATTTGAGTCTACAGCTATCCAGTACCTTTTTGAGTAAGTTGCTCACTGTTAGGGCAGGGGACAGAGTACTCTGTGGTGGAAAACTCCTTTAAAAACAGGAGTTGCCAGGTGGACTTCTCTTTGTCCCAGTTATTTGGTTAAAATGTGAAGATACTGCCAGTGGAATGATAGTACCAAAGTAGTCAAGGAATGGGGAGAGACCTGGTGAGTCTTTTGAGGAGTTGCTCCTCCTACCTGCTGCTGAACCCATGGTCCTAAAATGTGTTTTCCCTGTCTTGGTGATAGCTGATGGGCAGCAGAGTGGGTTGATAAGGCAAACCTGTGTACGTCTCCCACAGCTTAGAAACAGTAGTTTTTTCACCTACTGTTCCCCAAACCCCTTCATCAGGGTCCTAGTGATGCCTAGGGAATTTTGAGAGTTATAGTTCATCAAGAAAAGAGTTTCCAAATCTTGATATTTACTTAAAATATTTATTTATTTATATACCACTTTTCTCACTCCTTGGCGAACTCAGTGGTTCACATCAAATAAATGGCAAAAATTCAATGCCTCATATACAATAAAACAACATATCACACATCTAAAACAATAATATATAACTATAAATTAAACCATTAAAAACTAAAAACCATCGACATAATCATAAAACATTTTGACATTGCCCTGATCCTGAGGATATCATCCATCTGATACATTATTGTTGTCACTCACCAAATGCTTGTTTGCATAACCAAGTTTTTAGTTGTTTTCTAAACACCAGGAGGGGGGGGGGCTGATCTAATCTTGTTGGGGAGAGAGTTCCACAGCTGACGGGCCACCACCCAGAAGGCCTTGTCTCTCGTTCCCACCAATAACACCTGTGATGGTAGTGGGACCAAGAGCAGGATCTCCCCGGCTGATCTTAATGCTCTAATTGGCTGATACAGAGAGATGCATTTGGATAGGTAAGCTGGGACGGAATCATTTAGGGATTTATAGGCTAAAGCCAGCACTTTGAATTGTGCTCAGTAGCAAACTGGCAGACATTGGCGCTGATGCAACAGGCAGGTTGTGTGATCCCTGTATGCCACTGCGGTGAGCAATCTGGCGGCTGCCTGTTGGACCATTTGAAGTTTCCGAACATTCTTGACAATATCAATTTGGGTAGAGTGTATTCTGAGGTATATATTTATGGGATCACAGCCTGCATCCCTTTGAGCATTCTTTGGAGGACTTAAACACAATCCTTATGGATTTTAAGGATTTTAGATAGAGCCGGAAAAGGGTACGTGTGTTTAAATTGGGGAGCACTAAATATTCTTGTATGCCTCTGTTAAAATATGTTCTATCTCTAACCTGTATATTGTTCGTTTGACTACAAGTTGTATTTTATGGATGGGAAAAAAGTTTACCATTATTTGTGTTCAGTTTGATAAATATGTTTTCCAAAAGTCAGAATACCCTGTCTAGAAGCATATCAGAGTAGTGAGACTTGTGCAGTTTCCCCAGGTATCCAAACATTACAAAATGTTGCAGAGAAATTATTCTGCAGAGACTAATTATGGATTATTTTGTTTTTAAATCAGCATTCTAACTGCTTGTACTACTTATTGGGAACAAAAATGTCCTATTCAATTTTGGAAAGATCTTCAAATACTGGGTGTTACTGTCTGGAAGCAGTTAGGCCCATGGTGTTACCTTAAAAATGCCAAAAAGAATTGCTGAGGCCAGGTGCATAACCATCTTTAAAATTTGAACCACTGAAAAATAACTGTGTTTCATTATTTTCTGAAAGGCACAAGAACAGAAATATGACTTGTTAAATAAGGAAAAAATGATGAGAATTTGACCTGTTTCCAAATTTGCTCCCAAAATGAGGTGGGCAGTACATTCTTTCCAGAAAGGTTTTTGGAACCCTGTTTTGGAAAATGCTGAGAACGTGTTGTTTTCTTAAAAAGGATAAAATACATGAGAAGGTCTGAACTTTTATAACATTTAAAATAAGCATTACATACACATATACAAGGGCAATAGTGAGCATTTTGACAAGAGTTTGTAAGAGAGTGGTTTTAGTCTGAGATGTGTTACGAGGAAGTGCTATTCATTTTGACTACTGTATGGTTTGTGTACAGATGTTTGCAATACACCCGTGCCTAGCAATGTTGTTAAAGCCCAGACCTGTGGCAGAGTGTCTTCTAAATTAAGTTAAGAGAAGGGGGATTGAGGGGCAAAGATGGCGGCAGGACGGGCGTTTTGAGGGCTCCTCAATTCGCCAACCGATTCCGCAGGCTAGAGGGCGAATCGCACCCTCACCTTGGGCTGCAAGAAGCAGCCAAGAGGCAGCGAAACCGAGGGGATCCCACCGACGGCTCCAAAAGTCCCCCCCTCCTCAAGAGGGGGAGATTGAGAGGGCCCGGTGCGAACCCACATCGGTGAGCAGCTAGCGGATCGGGAAGCGGGCACGAGCCTGCATTTACTGCCAGCCCAGCCCACTTCAACAGCGAGAGAAAGGAAGGGAGAGAGAGCGGGGGAAAGCGGACATCGAAGGGGCGGTAAGGAGCCCTAGCAAAAGGAGGGCACCCGGGAGGAATCGGGAAGCAGCGAACTGGGAGAGGCTGCTTCGGAGGGGGGGACCCACAAAGACGTGAGGGGAGAAGGGGAAGACGACCGGGGCCGGTAGAATTTGAGGGGAGGAAAAAGGAGGAAGAAGGATCACCCCCAGACGGAATTGGGAGGGCCCCGAAAAACGGAGAGGGGAGAGACCCTGGACCCAAGATGGCGGCGCAAGGAATATAGGGGTCGAAACAACAACCTGAACCAGAAGGCGGCCATCTTGGAGAGAGGCTCTTCCCGCCCTAGAAGCAAAAGGCTGCGAAAGGGACTGGAAGAGGAGGCAACAAACTGCCCGGACACAATTCTAAGCCGGACCCGCACCGGAAGTGCGGAGGGGAAGGATTTACAGCCGGAACGACAAAAAATAAAATTAAATTAAATTAAAAAAAGAAATAAATAAAAAAGAAATACCTCAAGAGCAAAAGAGCGGAGGATGATGCAAGAAGAGGGATCAGAAGAGGAGGGAATAACTTTGAGGGACATCCTCGCAGAGCTGCGAAAAATAGGGGAAGCCCAAGACGGATTCCTATGGAAGATGGATGCCATGATGTCCCGGCAAGAACAGCAAATGGGTGCGGTCCGGGAGCACTCCCAACAGGCAAGAACAGAACCAACTGAAGAGGCGTTCCCCACAATGCCAGAGCTGCTGACCTTCTATGATGATGGAAAAGACGCACCCCAGGTCAAGGGGGAAAACGCAACAATACGTGAAGGTGGAGAGAAGAGAGGGAAGGAGAATGTAAAGCCGTGGGAAGTATCAGAGGAAAGAGGACCTCACCCCAAAAATAGTGAGGAAGTCTCACTGGAAGCTGCAAGAATGACTTCGAAGGGCCCTAAAACCTCTGCTCCCCAAAAAAGAGAAAAGAGGAAAAACCAAGAGGCCGCTGCAACACCCAAAAGCCCCATCCTGGATACAGATAAGAACGATGGCAAAAAGAATGGGACACAGCCCAATAGGAAGAGAAGCTGGACGAGAACAACCCAGCAAGGAAGAAAGAAAAACCTAAAGAAAAATTGCCCCTACTCTCTTGAGGCGTATTTTAGGCCTACGAGATGTGGCATCCTGGGGATGGATATAAAAGGCCTCGAATCTCCTAAAGAGAACGGTTAGAAAGGAAGCCGAGGAACACGAATTGTACAGATCCAGCTACACTAAAAGACAAGGAACGGACAATGGACACCAAACACTGGAAAGATTTTGAAGGCTAAGGGAAAAGAGTTTTTAAAAGGACAAAAACTAAAAACAACATATTGCTTTTATATCAAGAGGGTTATGAAGACCCGGCTCTGGAAAAAGAAGGAAAAAGGAGCCTAAAAAGAAAACTTGTAAAAAAGAAATGTCCAGCTTAACAAGGAGAGAGACTGTACGAGAAAAAACAAGACGCTCCCATGAACAAGGAACTTAGAAGGAAACAAGTTACCCCTATCTCTATCTTTTCCCATCACCATTACCCATTACTATCCTTCCCAGAACCCGGACCAAACAACCTCCATCACCGCCTCCAACCCTTACCCCTGCCCACCCTCCATTCCTCCCCATACCCTCAACCCGCCCTACCCCAAAACCATCCCCCCCTTTCCATCTGTATGTATTCAAAACTTTCAATAAAAATTTAATTAATAAATTAAGTTAAGAGAAGTAGGGTGGGATTGTGGAGCTAGGTAATGCCTAACATGACAGTGCACAGTAGTTCATTGTGCATGAATGAAACAAATGATAATCTTTTGCATGATACATTGAACTTATGTATAAGAAAGAATATAAATCTACTCACTTGCAGCTGAGGTCCGCATCACTGTTAATGAAAAAATTTATAGTTTTTGTAGGGCCATTTTCATTTAATTCCCAAAAACAGAAAGGGGAAGAGAGAAACAAACGATCAGTGAAACAGATTCAGAAAGATGATATTTTCGCAAAGAGTTCAGTCCACAAAATATCCGAGGCAGGGGAATCTGTGGCAACTTTTTCTCTCCCTGGCAGAAGAAGCTCTTCCATTTTTTCTTGGAAAGTTACCTCCTCCAGAGAGGACCCTGTGAACCCCCTTTTTCAGTGGCACTAGTATAGGATGGCCATTGAAAGTTCCTCTCAGAGCATGATGGGAGTTGAAGTTTTTCTCTCTGTGTTTCTCTCTATCAATAAAAAGCCTGGTGGTGCCCATGCTCTGATTGACTGAGAATAGAGACAGCCAGCAACTACAATTCCCAAATTTTATGGTTAAAACTTAATTCTTAAAAATCAGTAGATTGGTGAATTGTTTTGAAACTTGGCAGGCCTGCAGTTGTAAATGGGATCTACAACTGAGATAGGTTTTATGCAGATAGGCCTTAAAATGGCTGAATATTGAGCCTTTAAAGTATCCCATTGTAGCCACTGGCTGAATCACTGCTGAATGAAACGGAAAACACCCCTCCCCTTTAGGGGTCAGATGAAATGAACCCAAAAATGGCATTCATTTTGGCCCAAATGCACATGCCTAGCATCCAAGTTATAAACAGTGCTGTCCCTGCTTAGCTTTGAAGATCAGACATAATTTGTTGGCTTTGGGACATTTAAGTCCCTAGCTATCCTGTATCAGAATCCGAAAGCCAACAAATTCTCCCTAGAAACCAAAATGACTAAAATTATGCTATCATACTTTGGATGTATTATGAGACAAGACGACTGAGTAGAAAAGGCAATAAAGTTTGATAAAGAGGGAGGCAGTAGAAAAAGACTGTGTTACAGGTAGATAGACTCAAGAAAGGAAGCACAGTCCTGACTTTGCAAGATTTTAACATGGCTGTTGATAACAGGATATTATGGAGGTCTCTCATTTTTAAGGGCATCATAAGTTGAAGCTGATTTCACAGCAATTGTCAATTGTGAAGAGAAGGATTTAGTCTATCAATATGCATTTTCTTTTTTTAAATTTTTTTCCAAGTTCTTTCCACCCCAGATATGCAATTACAGAATATTGGTAAATTATTCAGATTTAAACAGAGAAAAAGCATTCTCTTAGTTGCACTTTGCAGACTGAATAGGTACTACTGTTCGCAGCATGGGGAAGATTGTATTGCACCTGCCTTCTACGTATGTAGATGTTAAAGATGAAATAGAAGTGACAACACTGTTGTGTATTTCTGCATAGTGGTAGTTTGATCTAGAAGATCATCTTTGTGTTCCCTTACAACTCTCTGTTTCAAACAGCACTGATCTAGGCAATGCACAAATTCCAGAATAAGAAAGATTAATAAGATAGATGAATATGTTGAAATGCAACTAAAATGGTTCTTGATTGTTCAAAATGAATTATTAGTAGCCACCCATCTGAGTATGCTTTTGTTTCTTCCCGAGCTTAGGAAAACGAGTCCAGAGATGTAGTAAATGATTTTGAAAAACGATATGTGGAAGTTGTCTTAAACTTCTGTTCTCCACCTTGTTTCTTTGAACTCTGCCCACCACTCTGTGAATACTAAGGCTGGCCGGCCTATAAATTATCCAGCAGGGCTCTGGCACTTAAGCGGCTGGTGTTTTCAGTGGTGCGCATACATAATCGATCCACAAGGCTGCCTCTGCTTTTAGCCGAGGCATTTGCAGAAACTGTGGGCTTTCAAAGCCTCAGTCGTAGACTGTCCGAACATTCATCTTTTCGTCTGTCTCCTTATCCACCCCCTCTTCATCCTTGCCACACCTTTTCCAGTGGTGGAAGAACATTTAAGCTTTTACATCTGTACACAGCGAAGGGGCAGCTTGCAGAGGAAGAGAGGTAGCTGAGCAATCTATAAAGAGATGTCGGATTCTTTCGGTCTTGCTCTATCACTTTGGAAGCTACTTCTGTGCATCCTGTCAGTTTCTCTAATTACATGCATGTTGGTTTCTTTACTCTCATCTTTGGACTTTGTTGGAGTTCTCATGCCATCCTACATATTGCTCGTAAGAATTTTTGTCTATAATCTGCTTGAATTATGCTGCAGTACATGTAGTGATGGATTGCTAAGAAAGCTGAAGATTTACCACATGTTCGGCTGGAAATGCTGAAGAAATGTTCTAGGATTCTTTGGAAAGTTATGGTTATCCTCATTTTGGTCCTTTTGAGTGTATGGATTGAAAGGAGACAAACAGCTTGCCAAAGGTATGGAACCCACATTGGCATTCCTTCCTCAGACATAATGTATTCTCAGCTTTATTCAACTCTTCTGCATATTTTCTGTCATCGGTTTGGTTACTATGTTGGGTAAGTGATTTATTGTTATGTGTTGTCAGGTGAGCTTCAAGCTTTAGAAAGCCTATGAATGAGGATCTTCCAGAAAACCCTATTATTAATCTTCCTGCATAAATCTTGCAAACTCAAGGCTATAGCTTATTTAATAAAGTCAATCCACACAGTAGTATCACTAGCATGGTGCATGAGGTGGGAAGTGTTCCAGGTGACATCAAAATTATTTGTCAATAAAATGGAGTGGAGTGTTTCAGCAGAAATATATTCTTTTTATATTAAAAATATACTTGTAGTTAGATACAACTGCAAAACTTTTCAACAGCCCAGTGTATATGTACTGTATTAATATACCTAAAAGATTAAAGCTCTATGCTATTGTACATTTTGAACTTTCTAATCCAGCACACATGCACTACTCAGAGGTCAACTTCCCTTATTGCTATTTTGAAGATCTGACAACACTATGTATAGACCTTAAATCATTGATGTATTTCCCCCCATTTTTATACATCCTTCATCTGCATCTACTTGTACTTTACATATGCTATAATATAAATTAACTAGATTATGTGATATAATGCACCCTTGTTTGAATCCCTTGGCAACTGAAAGCCCTTTTGCTTGTCCATATTTTGCGCTGACCACGATCTCTTTTCTACAGTATAATTTATGTGTCAGGACATTCAAGGGTTATGGCATTTTAATTTCTTTTAAAACAGTCCATAGGCTTTTTATGGTTTGCTATAAACTAGAAAGTACAGAAAAGGAGGCAATGTAATGGCTTGATTGCTAGGCCAGGACGCCAATAAACTACAGTTGGAATCCTCATTTTGTTATGGAAATCCATTGGGTGGCCTTGGGAAACTGAAAATCTCTTAGCCTAATGACCTCATCAAATGACCTGTGGCCTGCATCGCCAGGAGGAAAATCACATGGGGGAAGCGTGTTGCCATAGTGGCGTGCCGGTTCTGCCCTCCTTCATCCACGGAGCCGGCATGACAACATCTGATGGGAGCTGGCAGGCTCCATGGGTGACCGGGGTCAGATTGGCATATGCTGCCAATTCTAGCTTTGTACTATGAGGTCGTAAGAGAAGTGGAATGGCAAGTCTCCTCTGAATAATTCTTACAAAGAGGATGTTGTGATAGGGTCACCATAAGCCAGAATCTGACTGAAAAGGCAAAACAATGACAAAAAAGTACAGCCCGATTTTGAAAAAAAATTGCTTTATTAACTACTTTAAGTTAATAATATGATTGCTAGAGCTTCTTCCTTCTCTGAACCCATTTAAGGGCCTGGCATTTCCCAGTCCATAAAGTCTTTAAAGTCTTTGTTGCATTGTACTCCTCCCGTGCAAGCAATTCTGAGCACTATATTCCTTGTATGGGAGAAGTATAATGGCCTGATGGTTATTATAATGCCCAGGGTTCTCTTTCTTAGGATTAGAACATATACTTGGGATTTCCATTCTCCATGTCATTGTTTTGTTTTTCAAATTTATTGGCAAACCTTTATTACAATTTGGTTGTTTTGCCTCTATAGCATGAGATAGTTCTATTGTTATGCCATTTGTTCCCAATTGTTAGTTCCTCAAATACTCTGAGAGCAGTATCTTGTCCTAGGCTTTTCCAGTGGTAGTTTTGTTTTTGCTTCTGGATACTGATGCACCATACTGCCATAGCATAAGCTTTATTGATAGTAAATGATGTAGTAGATGGTACACAGCAAAGAAGCATTGTAGTAATTTTATTGCTGGAGTCTAACATTCCTTACAGCCAATCCTGGAACCACCACTGCAAAAATAATCTAACTTGTTTTATCCCTTACCTGACAATTACATTCTCAATTGCTGGATAATATGAGGAGTCTTTGGGCTGAGGTGCAGCCCCCACATCAAAGTGAGGTCAGTGGAAGATGGGTCCTCAGTTATACAGTTGGCTCTCTACATTTATGATTTAACTTTTTCAGATCTGATAATTTTGTGTATTTGCTTAATCTGTTCTTTCTAAGAGTGCCTACGTCCGCCAAAAGTTGACCATAGACTCATACTAGAGATTCTTAGTGAAAATAGTTCTCTAGGCATTTATTTATTTATTACTCATTTTTATAGACCGCTCCTTCCAGCAGGCTCGGGGCGGTTTACACAGTACATACAAACAATCAAGATGCAGTTTAATACAATACTAAAAGCATTATAATACTAAAAGCATAAAAACAAAAAAGCATAAAAACAAGCAACTACACAAGGAGCAAGCAATTGCAGAGCCTCTGCAATTTTACTTCTGGGCTTGACACCGATGTTTAGGGACCAATGAGATTAAAAGCTTGTCTGAACAAAACTGTTTTACAAGCTCTCCTGAACGGGGCCAGTTCTTTGATGGTACGAAGTTCAACCGGCATAGAGTTCCATAACGATGGTGCTGCCACAAAGAAGGCTCTTGATCTTGTAATGGACAGTCTGCAGGAATGGATCGAAGGGACTAGCAGGAGGTTCAGCTCTTCTGAACATAGTGATCTCGAGGGACTATATGGGGTGAGGCGGTCCCTCAGGTACACTGGCCCTAGACCATACAAGGCCTTAAAGGTCAATACCAGCACCTTGAAGACAATTCGGTACTCTATTGGTAGCCAGTGCAGTTGCTGCAAAATAGGTGTAATATACTCTCGTACCGATGCTCCCACCAGTAGTCTGACTGACTGACTTTATTATTTCTGAGTCTCCCTCCACGTTAGTGCTCCGGGCGACTTACACACAACAAATTCTACAATTAAAATAGAGTATTTAAAACTAGATTAAAATATTCAGTGGTTAAATGCAGGGGCCAGGCTCGGTAGTCGAGCGGCAGCATTCTGCACCAGCTTGAGTTTCCGGATTGCCGACAAGGGAAGGCCAATGTAGAGGGCATTACAGCAATCCAGCCTCAAGATGACTGTCGCTTGGATCACCGTGGCCAGATCGTCTCTGGACAAGTAGGGAGCCAGCCGCCTAGCCTGCTGCAGATGGAGAAATGCGGTCCTGCATACCGTGAAGATTTGCAGCTCCGTCGATAGCAGTGAGTCCAAATGGACCCCCAGGCTCTTTACAGAGGACGACGGGCTTAAAGGCTCACTGCCGAGAGTAGGCAGCTGGCATCCACTTAATCCAGGACGACCCAGCCATGGGATCTCCGTCTTCAACGGATTCACCTTCAATTGGCTGGCCCGCAGCCATCCAGTCACAGCTTCAAGGCATTGATGGAAACAATCGGGTATGGACTCCGGCCTGCCATCCATTCTCAGCACCAGCTGGGTGTCATCAGCGTACTGGTGACACTCCAGACCGAAGTTGCGGACCAGCTGGGCCAGTGGGCGCATGTAGATGTTAAACAATAATGGGGAAAGGATGGTGCCCTGAGGGACCCCACAAATTAATGGGAGTCTCTTGGACACCATCCCTCCCACCTCCACTCGTTGTCCCCGATCATGGAGGAAGGAGGCCACCCATTTAAGGGCAGTCCTCCTAACTCCTGTCACGGCTAAACGGTGGGTCAACAGTGCATGGTCTACTGTGTCAAAAGCTGCTGTAAGGTCTAACAATACAAGCAGCGCTGACCCGTCCTGGTCCAGTTGACAGCGAAGTCCGTCTGTAATGGAGACAAGCACGGTTTCCGTCCTATGCCCAATACGGAAGCCGGACTGGAAGGGATCAAGTCCAGCTGTGTCATCTAAGAACCGTTGCAGCTGATCCGCTATAAAATAAATAAATAAATAAATAAAAATAAATAATGTGGGGGTCCTACTGTATAGTGCAGAAGAAACCAAAGAAAATAATCTCCCCAGAGAAAAATGTACCCTCTCTGTTGGGTCTTAATATTTCAAGCTTCAGACTGTAAAGTGAAAGCTAAAATTATTAATACATGTCATTAATACATGTTAACTTTTTATTACACTGAAAAGCTGTCGATATTTGGCCAGTATTCTAAAAGAACTCTAAAACCTTTTCACTGGATGGTAGAGGCCAGATCATTACAATATGAACCATCGAGATGTTTAAGATCATCCGGAGAGGCCCTGCTCTCGGTCCCGCCTTCTTCGCAGGCGCGATTCGCGGGGATGAGAGACAGGGCCTTTTCAGTGGTGGCTCCTCGGCTTTGGAATGCCCTCCCTAGTGACATCAGATCGGCCCCCCTCCCTCCTGACATTTCACAAGAAAGTCAAGACCTGGCTGTTTGAGCAGGCATTTGTTGATGAATATAATGGTTTAATTAGATATATGGAATGATGACGATGTGATGGAAAGTGATTTTAACATGATGCTGGGACTGTAATTCTATGTTTTAATTGCTAATTGTTGTGTTATATGTTTATTGTTTGTTTTGTTTTGCTCATGTTTTGATTGGAGGGCAGATTGCCTTGTGTAAACCATCCCGAGTCGCCTTTGGGCTGAGAGGGGCGGTATAGAAATGTGACAAATAAATAAATAGTTTCTAGTTCACTTTGATCAATCCTCTATTCAAGATTTTTTTTGGCTGCAGCCTACACATAGGTTGGTTTTGCCTTCTTGGCTAATAATGTTGCTGGTTTCAGTCCACAGTTCTTCTGGTTCATGGCTGATTAGGCTTAGTAGTGCAAAACCTTTTCTAACACGATCTTTAAATTATTCAGGGTTGTTTTGGCACTGAGATGGAATTAATGTTTTTGGTAAGTGATAGTGATTTTCAGAATGAAAATGTCTTTAGCTTTTTTGTTTTGTTTTGTTTGAGATTAGTAGTGGCGGTGAAGCCGAAAATAGGTGCTGTGGTGAGCGGGGGGCAGGGGGAGGGATCTATTTTAAGTTTCACCACCATTTATAATGCCAGATGGGAAAATCTCTCTCTCTCTCTCCAGGCATGTAGCCAGGGGGGGGGCTAAGGGGGCTTCAGCCCCCCCCCGAAATTCTCAGGATGGTCCGCGAGAAGGCCTTACTGGTACATTATTTAAACTGTTATGTTTATTCATATCATGATCTGATCACCATGCTCATTATATCCCACCTTCATGGGGTTATTGGGATAACAATACAAAAGGTTTGCTAGGGTAAACCCTCTTCCACCCAGTCTCAGCCCCCCCCGAACCAAACTCAGCCCCCCCGAACCAAAATCCTGGCTACGGCCCTCTCTCTCTCTCTCTCTCTCTCTCTCTCTCTCTCTCTCTCTTACACACACACACACACACACAGAGGTTGCCACAAATAAACTCAAAGCCTTAATGATCACAGACACCAACTGAAATGTACCTAATTTCGTATTTCTGAAATGTCTGAAATTTCTAATGGAATTATTCAGAAAAATAAAATCATCGGTCAAATCTTACAACAGCAGATTTTTCGACACAAACACAGATATGTCTGTGGAAGTAACATTAAAATATATTGTGGTAACAAATGTCTTGCAAACTCTGTTTTTAGGAATTATGAGGGTTGCTCAAAAAGTAATGGAGAAGATTAGAAGCCAATTTTATTTATTTAGGTATGTATTTTTTTCCTACCTTCTTTTCTCCCTTCCCCAGACCCCTAGTCATTTTGGATTTTATATATTTTATATATTTATATTATTTTCTTATTTCCCCCTAAAATTATCAATCTAAATTGATGGTGGCCATGTTGAATGGTAGTTTTTGTAGAGTACAGTTCAGACTATGATCTGGAGCAACTTCTGCTGTTATAAGTTCATTCGTAGCATTTTTATCACACAGTAGGCAAAACGTTTTGACCCACCCTCATATATGTATAAAATAAAATGGTTTGAAATTTTCAAGAAAAGTTGAATTCAATTGTCCAAAGCTTTGGAGAAAAGCAACTTTTGAATGAAAGTTATAGCAACTGACCAAAATGAAAACTGTCATGTTCAAGATCATGAAGGATACTGACAAGCTGGAACATGTCCAAAGAAATGTCACCCAATGATGAAAGATCTAGAAACTAAGTCTTATGAGGAACAACTGAGAGAACTGGGTATGCTTAGTTTGGAGGAGAAAGAGTGAGAGATGACATGATATCTATCTTTAAATATCTGAAGGGATGGCATGTAGACAATGGAAGGAATTTCCCCCCTGCTGCTCCAGAGAGTAGAACTCAAACCATGGGAATCAATTACAAGAAAAGACGTCCCACCTAAACATGAGGAAGAACACCTTTAGTGTAAGAGGTATTCAACAGGGGCTGGTCTGTCTTCTTTATAGGTCTTTAAACATCTTTTAGGAATGCTTTAATTGTATATTTCTGCATGGTAGGGGGTTAGAAGAGACTACAAAGATCATCTTCTAAGCTAAGATGCTGTGATCCCATGGTTCTGTGCATAGTACCTTTCAGTGTCTCAAGATTCCATGTAGTAAGGAACATCTCTCAAACCATACTTTTAGCAAGTCCTCTCTGTTACTGCAAACAATTAGGCAAGGAAGGAGTAGAAAGAGTAGTGAGTGATCTCTCAGACAGAAGGTTGGGGAGAATTTATGTACAGGTGATGTTACCTAAAATGGAAAAAGTTGCAGATTTTAAAATCAGTGTGGAAACAATGCGAGGCTTCAATTTGAGGCATGAAGCAGGGAGCAAGTCATGTTTGGAGAGATTTTTTGTCCTTGGTTGTGGCTTTGGGTGCAAGCTTCTATTCATATATTCTGCCACACATCCTGCTATTTTTTCTTTTTGCAGTTACACTTTCTTAGCTTTTAAATAATTCTTTTGTGTATGTCTTGCAAATGGCAGGGAACCCTGGCTGACATGCTTTACGAAGAAAATTGTGAAACTATTCACAAAGTGCTGTCAGACAGACTGAATAAACAAGCTTTATTCTAAAGGGAAGACCATTTTCTTCCATTTTAAAAAATTTAGTTGTCTCAGGTAGTGTGAGGTAGTAATGTGATGGGCCAGTAATACAACTGAATCTCAGATTTTTGGTTGTTGGCTTTTACCTGACAGCTTCCTTTCTATTGGATGCTAAAATAAAACTGCCAGTAGCAAATCAAATTCCATTAGCTGTTGACAATTTTATTTCCCATCGTGTGCAACTAGCAAGTACGCTTTCTGTTTTGGAAGAATGTACATTTCTTCCCTCCTTTCCTTTTTATAAAACATAGAATGAGCTCAGACAGTGATCCTGTTTATCCAGACACATGAATTGAAGATGTTTCTTTTTTAAACTACGAGTAAAGAAGACAAATTTCAACATGTTCCAAGTAGATATATTGTCCGTAAGTGTTTATCTGTGCTTGTGAGACTCATAGAAAGTGATCTGAAAATACACCAAGTTTTTCTGCTTGGTATCATCTGATTGAAAATAAGAAATTCTCCCACCAAGTTTTTCTGCACTAGAATTGTGACAAAAGTGATGAGTAAACACCAAATATGAACATCTGATTAATGTGGTCCAGCTTGAAAGGCATTTCTTTTCAGAAATTGTTAGCAGGTCTCCATTCTCCCACTCAAATCAATTGTGAGTGGGTGCTTCTCTACTACATACAATCCTGGCACTAGAATTGTGACAAAAGTGATAGAAAGATTTGTTCTTAAGTTAAATTTGTATGTAAGTCAGAACAGGTCCATTTTAAGTGTAACTCCAGGGAGGGAGGGAGAGAGGGAGGGAGGGAGGGAGGGAGACCTTCCACATAGCCATATAACCCAGAATATCAAGGCACATAATCCACAATATCTGTTTATACAGCTGTTAGGAAGGGGCCTTGGATATCATAGAGAGGGATTAACACCCCTGTGACATTTGTTTTGCTGACTATGCCCCCATTCAGAAAATTTCACTGCACTTTCTGTCCCTGTGATAAATGGATTTTGAAAAACAATTGGCTTTTTGTGGAAATGATTGGTGATAAAGCTTCAGTTGAGATGCCTTTCTCTCATGATAACTGAATTTCCCTACCTAGGGGTAGATTTCTCTCCCTCTTGTTGTCTCACCTCTGTTCTTTACTACTCGTACTTACCTCATCAGGTTGGGCAATTTGCCCATCATATTTCATTTCATTTCATTTCAATTTATTATTTGATAAGTCGCTCTCCACCGGAGTGCTCCGAGCGACTTACACAGCAATAAAACAAGAAGTATATCAACTATAAATCACAGTTTAAAAGCTTTGACGAAGAGCCAAGTTTTGAGAGCTTGTGAGAATGACCGCAAATCAGGTATAGCTCTAATGTATAGAGGTAAGGAGTTCCACAAGGGTGGGGCAAGAAATGAAAAGGCCCTGCCCCTCGTGAAGCCTCCCTGGGACCGGGAATAGACAAAAGGTTTTCTTGAGCTGATCTCAGTGGTCTCTGATGGCAGATATGTGAAAGACGCTCTCTGAGGTATTTCAGGCCTTCACCATGAATGGTCCCAAAGGTCAGAACCAGTGTCTTATAGGTAGCCCGATGTTCTATTGGGAGCCAAAGGAGGTGTTGTAGTACTGGAGCTATATGATATCTCATTGGTGTCTGAGTGAGTAGTCTGGCAGCTGCATTTTGGACCACCTGGATCTTCCGTGTCACTGAGAGAGGAGTACCAGCATTACAATAATCCAGCCTTGAGGTAACTGTGGTGTGGATTACCATTGCAAGGGCTTCTGTTGGAAGATAGGAGGCCAGCTGCCTCGCCTGGCAGAGATGGAAAAAGGCCTGCTTACTGATGGTAGAAATCTGAGCTTCCATCGTCAACTGGGAATCCACCAGGACACCAAGGCTCTTCACCGTGGCAGACGGGACTAAAAAGCTGGGCAGAGAGCAGGCCAGTTTTAGGGGCCAACCAGGCCATAGCATTTCAGTTTTGGCAGGGTTCACCTCGAGTCTGCTCATGCGCAGCCAGCCTGTCACGGCTTCCAAACACAAGGAGAAGTTATCAGGAATTGTTGTTCTCTCAGGTTCTAGATGCAAAAGGAGCTGAGTATCATCGGCATACTGGTAACATTCTAGGCCGAAACTACTCACCAACTCAGCCAGTGGTTGTACATAGATGTTAAATAGTACTGGGGAGAGGATAGCTCCTTATGGTACTCTGCATTGGAGGGGAGATATCTCTGATACCTGGCCTTCCCAATCTACTTTTTGGCTACGGCCACCGATAAATGACTCAAACCATTTAAGGGCCACTCCTTGGACTCCAATAGCAGAAAGACGTTGCAGTAGCAGGTCGTGGTCCATTGTGTCGAATGCTGCGGTGAGGTCGAGAAGCACCAACAGCACCGATCCACCCCGATTGAGTTGGCGACAGATGTCATCAGAGATGGCCACCAAGGGCGGAACCCAGATTGGAAGGGGTCCAGTCTGTTTGTGTCGTCTAAGAACGGTTGAAGTTGGCCCACCACTGCTCATTCAATTGTCTTGCCCAGGAACGGTAGATTTGAAACTGGACGATAATTTGATGGAATTGTTGGGTCCAAACCTGATTTCTTCAGGAGAGGATGAACTATTGCCTCCTTCAGACTCTCTGGGAAGACTCCCTGCTCCAAGGAGCTGTTGATTATGGACATCAGGGGGTCTCGCAGGCCTTCCAGACAATTTTTAACCAGCCAGGAAGGGCACGGATCCAGATAACAGGTGGTAGGTCTTGCCATGGCCAAGATCTTGTCAGTAGATTCCTTATCCAGGCGTTCAAATTGTTTCAGAGACTGTCTACTGTCATATGCCAGTTCCTCTTCACTTTTGCCACAGAACCTGCTGGCTCCTATTCCAATTCCGGCAGGGCTCCGTGTCAAAAGTGAAGAGGAGCTAATGTACGCCGCCACAGTGGCAACATAGGAGGCTTCCCATGTTGCATTGGCAAAAATGGGGGGAAGTCAGGCAGCTTATTTGTTAGGGCAGAATACTCTGAGAGACTTTTTCTCAGGCCTGCAGAAACTTCTTTGCCTCCATGTTTCTCCATATCTATTTATTTACGATATTTTTACCCTGCCTTGCCCCACAGTAGACCCAAGACATCTCATACATCAATAAGATAAAATACAAAAGTTAAAAACATATTTAAAAACATGGTCTATATAAGTAATGAACCTCCCCTCTGTATAAAACCCCTTCAACATACAGGAATTTTACCTTAAAACATTAACCCAGCTCATGTTATGTTTTCTAGAGCAGTTTGACTCAAAGGTCACCTGGTGAATTAGTATTTAAACAAACTCACTTGTACTGTTCATTGAAAGACTAAAGCAAATGGCAATTGTATGATTGAATATTGAGAGCCAGGGGCTCCAGACTGAAATGCCAGAGATTTGCCATTTCCTTGCCGCTCAGACATTCTTTGCTCATGCTACTGTTAATAAGGTCTGGCTTTCTCCTTCTGTAAAATAGGCACAATGAAGCACTAGGCTGAGAGGATTGATTAACAGCTGAACATGCTTGAGAAGTGCTTCAGTGACACTCTCAGAGCAAATGGCTTTGTAAAGTGCACTGTATTTGTTCTCTCCCTGGAAACTGCAGAGTATCATACTGTGGGAACAAAGGCATAAAGGACAGGAAACAAAAGTTTACCTTGCTTGTGTTGAGTGAGCAGTTGTTCCCCAGCAAGAAACAGAGGCAAAGGCTAAAGGTAGCTTTTCAAAAGTGGCATTAAGAACACTTCTTTGTGTGGAATACAATGGTTATAAAAGTGGAAACAGAAAATGCACGTGAAACAATTTCAGGTTGACTACAGAGTCAGTCCCCAAATTACGAACAAGATAGGTTCTGTAGGTTTGTTCTTAAGTTGAATTTGTACATAAGTCAGAATAGGTACATTTTAATTGTAATTCCAGCCACACACACACACGCACGTGTGCACACACACACCATGGATAGCATAGGGAAGGGCTAACACCCCTATGGCATTTGTTTTGCTGTTTGTTCCCCTATTCAGAAGATTTCATTTAACTTTTTGTCCCTGTGATAATTGGATTTTGAAAAAATGGGCTTCTTGTGGAAACAAGGATTAGTGATAAAACTTCAGTTGAGACACCTTTTCTCCATGATAACTCTTTCAGGATCAGATTTCCCCTCCAAGGGGTAGATTTCTCTCACTTCCCTGGTGTCTCACCCCATTCTTAACTATGAGTCATTTGTAAGTTGAATGTTTGTAAGTTGGGGGCTGCCTGTACTTACCAAACAAAGAAATAAAACAATCATCAGTTCCAAAGGGCAGAGCTATTCCTGTCCTCTTTTTCCCTTAATTACGGATGAAGACTAAAAGCATTGGCTTCTAGTTTGAAACATTTTGCTTCTTGGGAAGAAACAGAAGAGTATTATGGATTATGTGATTTTAATAATCAATGTAACTGTTTTTATGTGTTGATTTTGCAATTAATAATCTCGCTGCTGTTAATAACATGTCTATTAAATTTGTTTCCCTCTTATCTTTCCCATCCTCTTTTTTAATTAAAAGTAATATTTCTACTGGATTTCTCCTAATTTTTATATCTATAATATTTACTATTTCTGTTATAACCAATTCCCATATTTGCAATTCCACCACATATGCATATAGGTTCCAATTTCTTGACACCCTTGCCAACATTCTTCATTATTCTTTTTCCTGCGTCTTTAATTAGTATTTTATATATTTTACTTGTTGTTCCTTTTAATTGCTCACTATTTTCTCTTTTTAATCCTTTTTATTATCAATTCCTCAAATTGTGTTATTTGTTTTCCAGTTTTATTTCAGATCCACCAATTATTATTCCATTTTTCTAATTGAATCCAATGGAGCCAAGAAATGTTTATTCCTCTCAATTCTTCTCTCATTTTTACCGTTTCCATTTTACGTTCTATCCCATTTCCTACCTTTTTTAGTTCCTATTTTCTAATTCTTTATCTAAAGTTCCTTTTAGTACCTTTGGGAAAACTTCCATTATTATTGGTGTTAAGTCCGAATTCTTATTAATTAGTTGTTCTTTATGTTTGCTCCATATTTCCATTATATTTCTTAATTATATATTTCCAATCTGTTTTATCTCTTTCATTCCTTTCTGGAGGGGAAAACCCAGAATATGCTAATGCGGGGATCTTGTTTGACTTCTTGGCTATTGGCCTGTGGGCCCTCTCAGGGTTCTCTTTTGTCTTGCATTTAACATATCTATGAAACTGATAGGGGAGGTTGTCCAGATTTGGGGGCTCTGGTATCATTGGTATGTAAATGACACTCAACTCCAGTCCTCCTTTACACCTCACTCCATGTAAGCTTTTATAAGTTCAAACAAGTTGGCAACAAACTCAGAAAAGATAGAAGTATTTGTAATCAAGTATTTGCAGATCAGGGAATGGGGATTCTGCCCGTGTGGGTTGGCATTACCCCGTCCCCCCAAAACCCAACAAAACCCTTGGATGTATTCTGGGACTATTGGGAATATGTGGCCAATGAAGATAATGAAAAAGAACTGATAGTTCAAGATCTACAGTAAATAAGATACCATCCTTGAGAAGAGTTCATACCAGACATTGAGTCATAAGATTGCTTAGTGATAACAAAGTGGCATTTCCTGGCAGTGGGAAGACAATTTTTCATGTCCAATTTAAGTAAAAGCACAATTTACTGAGCCATTCTTTGTTTTTAGTGAGTTAGCAACAGAATGCTAAATTACAGGAGACTGCATGTAGTTACTCCTCTGCTCACTCAATCTCTGGGTCTCATTAGGCATGGTGTATTAGCTTCAGCAACTCTTTCTGCAAAATGGGAATAAGTCAGTTTTCATATGTTGATAAATACTATGGTTTGTTATGAACAGACAACCAACTATAAATGGAAAGTGACTTAGAAACATATGTTTGGGCAACACCATGGAAATAGTGCAGACCAACTCCATGCTTGCTGCAGGATCGATGTGATTTAGGATGCCACTATAGTAGCAGTTTTCAAACTGAGCTCTGTGGGTCCCCTGTGGGGCCCGCTTTCTCCCCCCTTCCCAAGAAGCTTGTGGAGTCCTGCTGCAACTGGCATGACCTACAGGTACTCCACACTGCTGCTAGGTGGGGCATGTGGGAAGCTGCTTCCTGGGTGGTGCATGGGGCTGCCCCTTGGGATTTATCTTCCTCTTCTTCTGCTTCTTCTTCTTATTTCAAGGGCTGGAAATAATTATTTCTGTTGAGGGGTGCTTTGATTGTGTTTTACCTGCATGGTAGAAGAGGGTTGGACTGGATGCCCCCCGGGTTCTTCCACTGAAATACTGCTGACCTCTACATCACTAGAGATATTCAAGTGCTTCATTTCAACCAGGATGCTATAGTGCAGGGTTTCTCAAACTTTTAAAGCCATGGACCCCCCTTTTAAGGAAAAGTTTCTTGTAGAGATGGGCTGGGCCAGTGGCAGGTGTCTGGAGAATGTTTGTGTGAACTAATTGAAAAAATGAGCAAATATCTTGTTTGTAGTACAAAAAGAAAGAAAGAAACTTTATATTGGTTAAAATTGTTCTTCATTTTAAATATTGAATTGTTATTTCTTTCTTTCTTTTTGTACTACAAACAAGATATTTGCTCATTTTTTCAATTAGTTCACACAAACATTCTCCAGACACCTGCCACTGGCCCAGCCCATCTGTTGATTTTTTTTAATGCAAAGTGGCCCCTGTGTCCAAAAGTTTATTGGGGCTCTACAAGAAACTTTTCCTTAAAAAGAGGGTCCATGGCTTTAAAAGTTTGAGAAACCCTGCACTATAGCATCCTGGTTGAAATGAAGCACAACTTGAATATCTCTAGTGATGTAGAGGTCAGCAGCTCTGGTAGTAATCTGTTCCACTGTCAAACTGCTCTTACCATTTTAAAGTTTATTCAACTTTGTTCCAATTCTTGAGTTTAAAGAGGCTGTAAAACTTAACTATTAAAATATTTAAACAACAACATCTAATTGGTGTCACAGAGGTAAATCAATTCAGTTTTTATAAAGCAAATTATAGAAATGTGTAAAACATTGATTCAAAGTTTATTTCAATAGAAACAAGAACAATAAAAATGTCAAATGTCAATCAGATTATTCTATAATCTGAGTAGACCAGAACCTCACCTTTTATGGAAATACCAGAAAATAGTTATAACCTCGAGCAGCAGATAATTAATTAATTAATTAATTATGTTAAAGCACTTATTTCCTGAATGACTGCTTTTCTCTAAAAATGTTTTTTCCAATGATTGCAAGATAATAATAATAAATAAAACTTTATTTATATACCGCTCTATCTCCCCAAGGAGACTCAGGGCGGTTTCCAAATAACAACACCAAAGTATACAAAATAAATAGAATAAACATAAAATTAACAAAACAACATAAGCATAAAATATCACAATAACACATATATATTACAAGTAACCCTACCTGTTCGTCAAGCCTATTTACTAGGGCAAGAGAAAAAAAAAGAGTCATAACAATTTAAAGGGGCTAGTGCAAAATTGGGCTGGGGCTAGTGCAAAATCGAAATATGAGATAGATGGATCCTTCTGTTTCTAGGCCATGACAGTTTCATGTGTTTTTATGTCATAAATCTATACTGACCAGTTTTTGCATCCATTTGCAGTTTTAAAATATGGATCAAAGAATTACATTGCAATATACCACATTTTATACACGCCTGTATCTATTTTCTCCAAAATACAAATTACTGTGTTTATTTTCCTCAAAATATCCATTTTTCTATAGTTGAAAAATGTATTGTAAAATTGGAAGTCGTGAGTAATTTTATTCTGGTCTGTACTTTAATCTGGGAGAAACTGATTTTTGTTAGCTGTCTTAATGCAAACATGAGCATTCTTAAACAATAGTGGATTTTTAATGTTTAAACCAAGGATGAATAACAGGGGTCACTTTTTCTGTCTTCTGGTCTGTGGAGTACTGCACACTACTCCAACCCCCTCAAGGCTGGGAAAAATATATATCCCCAAAAGGCAAGTTGCGCCCCCAGAACTCATGGGTGACACATTTAACAGTTAAATGTTTTACTCTTCCCTGGGCTTTCTTTAGGTCACAAAATACCCAGATTTCCAAAGTGATGAGATGGTGATTTCTGGTTTTTTAAAACCTGAGAGGGACTCAAATAGTCATGATGTGATTACCTTTCCCCAAGTCTTCTCGGGGCATAATTTACCAGTTTTAGATGATGGGGAACTTGGAAAGTCGGGGGGGGGGGGGGCTGAATACAGTTTATGAGCTGCATATTGTTCACTCCCAGTTTGTACATTAAAAAAGAGATTTACTGGAAATCAGCTTTAGGGTTAAATTTCAAGTGATCACCATGCTTCTCTTCTTGTGTTCGAATAATGATAAACACAATAAACGTTGGAATCTTTGATGACAGAAATTCATAATCTAGGGTTGCACATCCATGACTGTTTAATATTCATGATCCCTACATAGCACCTAGATTAGGGCTGTGCTGGAACCATGAAAGTCATATACAGCCTCATCAAACTAGCATTTCAAAGTGGGCATCCCCACATTCTTAATGTGTTCTGCCTTCTGCAGAACTCTGGGAAATGTAGTTCAGGGCAGGACCTTTAGAATTCTAAGCTAGAGAGGTCCACACCTTCCCAAATTACATTTCCCAGAGTTCTGCAGGAGGCAGATGGTGCTAAGAATATGGGGGCGCTTGCTTTAGAACGCTAGTCTGATGAAGCCCCTAGTGTCCATTTTCTAAGAAGCAGACCCGCTAGTCTGAATGAAGCAGCTTGCTAGGTGTCCATTTTTCTGATAGGGGAACAGATTTAGACCCCTCTTGGTTAACAGAGGTCTGTTCCCTTGTCAATCAAGAAGCAGCTTGCTAATGGTTTTACTCCTCTCTTACTGAGTGCTAGGGTTTCCTGATAGGGGAACAGATGCCCATTTATTGCAGCTGTTGCCTCCTGAGAAAATCAGGCTGGGATTCACTTCATAGCATCATAACTATGGTCCTCATCCATATGTAAATCCCTTATCTGATTCCAGCAAATGTTTGGTGAATTGTTGTTGATAAGACATTTATCCTCTTCAAGCATGACTCCTTTCTCATACAGAGAAAGTGGGGCAAATGTACAACTGGTCTCTGTTCCCTCTCCATTGTTATTTACCTTATTTAGCCATGCTGATTATGGTAGGACTAGACATGGGTTTGCTGTACCTTCTACATGAAGTTCTTCATACCAATATGATGGGAAGAAGTTTGGTGAGTTGACAATCATACTAGTTAGGTTTTTTTATCACTTGGTCTCAGTCTTGCACCTAAAGTTGGCAGATAATAATGCTTACCTGTTTTTAAATAGTTGTTGTAAAACAAGAGTGAATAACCTTCAGTCCACCAGTTCTTGTAAAACAGGAGTGAGGAATATTCAGCCCTCCATGTGTGGATGAACTACTACTTCTGCTGTGCCTCACAATTAACCGGTCTGAGTAGAGTTGATGGGATTTAGAATTCAATAGCATTTGAGTGTATGACAATGCACACAAAGAGTTTTGAACAGTTTGAAGTTATTTATAAATGCTAAGTTGTGATATCAGAATGCCTGTCCCTAAAGTAGACAGAAAAAAATTCTCCAAAATGCTGAGGTGTTCCTCCCTCCATCTTCCTGCTGGATTTTATTTACAGAACTTGTTATATTATAGCTGTCAAAGTAAATTTCTTTATTCACTGTTTTGAACAAATCTCTTAAAGGCTCATTTGATTAGTGCATGCTCTTGTCACCTCAGGAGACCTAGGATGAAGTGGATCAGAGGTTCCAAACAAAGTAAGTTTGCTGACCTTAGCTTGTCCCTAGAGAGCCTTTTTGTCCCCATCAGAAGGCATTTCACAGTTTGCCTTGAACTGCAATCTCTGCTCAAAGGAGGTGAATGAACTGGAACAGCAGGGGGCTGTTGTGAATTAGGATTGATGAGAATTAGCAGTGCAGGAAGGAGTGGCCAGGTACTGAACAAAAAGGAGGAGGATTTGAAGGATTTGCAGCTGAGATGTGAAGTGGAAGAGTCAGCTGCCCTAGATCTTCAGCCAACCTGAGTGAGCCATATTTTTAATAACTAAAATATTCCCTCACAGTTGTGAAATTCATTGTTTCATATGCATACCATTTGATGGAGTAAGCTGACTTAAGCCTTGTGTGGCCTACTTATTGCTTTGATTAGACTAGGATTCCTCTAATCCACTGGTAAATGTTTAAAATTACTAAGCAAGAAACCAGTCCTATCATTTGGCAGAGAGAAGCAGCTGCTTTATACAGCTGATTTGAGGTGTTCATGAAGCATAGCAAATGCACAATTGCATTGTTTTTCTTTGTGATCTCTGGAATACACATGGGACATTTTGCATTTCCACTGAGATCTTTCATACAGCTTCAGTGCTATCTGCTCACATTCACCTTTCCCATTGCCATTCCCATTGAAACAGTGAGCTAGACCCCTTGGGACCTTTTTCAAACCTCATTGGAGGACAAATCAGCACCATTGGACTCCTAGATCCTCTTCTAAGGATCAAATTTCCCATTTACACTAGGTCAGTCTCATCCTTCTATTATAGGGACGTGAGACACCATAATTACTGTCGAAACTGATTACATTCTCCACCTTTATATTGGGATAGACATTATACAGAATCAAAAAGCTGTGTTATATAAGCATTGTTGAACTGCTTGTGATGTGAAAAACCCTTTGCTCACTCCAAAGATTACTTTGTAGGTGGCTACAGACAATATGATGGTCAACAATTGAAAATGTATGCATCCCCACACCATCCCTTAGTTTACCCTTCTGATCTGGGATTGGTACATATCAAGGGACAGATTCATCTTGATTGTGTTTTTTCCAGACATCAATAATATCCTCACCAATGACCTCAGCAGACCAATCTTGTCTCTTATGAGTGGAAGACGGACTCAGCCTTTCACCGTCATCTCTTCCATCATTAAGAAATATCTGAAATACCTGCCAAATGTCCAGTACATGTGACTCTATAGCACAGTGTTTCCCAACCTTTTTTGAACTGCGGCACACTTTTAACATTAAAAAAATCTGGGGGCACACCACCAACCAAAATGACACAAAATGACACTCTAACACAGTAAAGAACGGCTGGGGGTTGGTGGCCTGCTGGGAACAGCTGCTGGGAGTGCCGAAGCCAGGGAGGGGGCGGAGCCAGGCTGCGCCATGCCCCACCCCCTATCCCCGGCTTCACCTCTCCCAGCACCTGCTCCAGCCTTGAGGGGGCAGTGCCAAGCCAGCGGTTCCAGAGCCAGCACAATGCTGGCTTGGCACTGTCCCCTCAAGGCTGGAGCAGCTGCTGGGAGTGTCGAAGCCGGGGGAGGGGTCAGAGCCAGGCCGCGCCCCCCAGCTTCAGCTCTCCTACAGAGGAGGAGCATGAGCGGTGGAGAGGCTTCAGTGGGCGAGCTCCTCCTCCAAGCGGCTTCAGTGAGCAAGGGGCAAGAGTCATGGTGGGAGTCATGGCGGATTGGAGGCTGGCTGGGGAAATGGCCGAAGGAGGCGGCACCCCGGTCCCTTCTTTTTCTTCGCCACTGCCCTGCCCTTCCTCCTCCCCCAAGCAGCAGGGGTTTGACAGGAGGGGGGAGGAGAGAGCTTTTCTCGCGGCACAGCAGGAGGTCCGTCACGGCACACTAGTGTGCCACGGCACACTGGTTGAGAAAGACTGCTATAGCACATGTAATTGAGGAAGCCATGTTTCTTTTTTGCATGGGATGAACCTTGGCTGTACGTCTTTGCCCTGTTTTATCTTCTCATGACAGTCACTTGCAGATTTTGTCATCACCTTGTATTGGCCTTATCAGCTGTGGTTCTTTGGGTTTCTCAAGCTGTCTGACATTCACTTCTCCTGTTGCCAAAATTAGCTGGCTGCTTAAGGAGCGGTGTGAATCCATTGCCCAGTGCGCCATGCTACTTTGACAGCCAGAAGAAATGTAGACAGGGTTTGAAGGCAACACCGAGTTTTAATTTACTTTCAGGCCTGAAAGAATGTCTGATACAGAGTCTCAGCTCAAGAGGAATTTGACATAACCATGTAGTACAGTGCAAGACATTTTATCCCCTTTGACAGCCATTCAAAAAACCAATTTCCTCTCCAATTGGCTCAGAGATGGTCAAGCCAGGATTTCAGCTTTTGTTAGTTGGGGATTCCCTATGATGTCAGAAATGGATGAATCTCCTTCATGGCAAGAAACATAAAGACTCATTTGAATCTGGAGTCATTCAGAGCACTGTCCAGGCTTGGGCTTAATAATATGGTTTTAGGCAATGTAAATAGTTTGTGATGGACTTATGTGGATATACAAAAAGAGCCACTCGTGGGGGCAATGAAAAAGGCCTACGTAAATATGGACAACTCAATGTAAAGCATACAGAACAATATAAATCCTATTGAGACTTAGTTCATATATGACATTTCTGAAACACCTGGATGTTCTGCCCAGAGCCTGATCCTAATTGCATCTCAAAATGATTGTTTATTTTGCTTTGGTTCCATGAAATGAGATCAACAGGACACTGAACCAGTTTCTCAGATATATAAAGCACAATAGTTTTACATGCACATACACTATATGATATTAAGTTCTTTTGGGTGTGCTGGATCATATCTGTGGCTCCCCCCACACACCAGTGAACCCCAATCCTAATTACACATATAGAAGTCCCCCTTGTCCATATTTTATCAATAGATTATATCCATGAATCCAAATATAGGAGAAAATTTAGAGTGCTTTTGTGAGAGCAAAACTCTCCAGGAGAGGCGATTTGGGATTAGCCTATTGCCTGAAGACCATTTCCCTTCCACCTCTCTGAGGCTTTTGGGTTTGGCGACTGATTGAATTAATCCTTTTTGGAACTTTTTGGATCCAGGTGGTTTCAAAAATAAACAGCTGCTCAAAATTGGGCAATGAAATCTTTGCATCTGCAAAAGTTTATTTATTTATTTCTATACCGCCCCTCTCAGCCCGAAGGCGACTCAAGGTGGTTTACACAAGGCAGTCAATGCCCACAATATAAATTACAATTTAAAAACAATTATATAATAGCAGATAAAAACTTTAAACAGTTAGCAATTAAAACAAAAAAATTACAAATCCAGCATCTCATCGTTAAAATCACTTTCCATTGCATCGTCAAATTATTATAAATAATCTGTTTAATCCATTCTTTTTTTTTGGGGGGGGGGTTGAATTTTTTGACAACACTCCCACTTTTTGAAGTGATACAATCATAGAATGCTCTTGTGTGGCCAAGTGGGCCTCCTTTCTGTACTTTCCTCGTGACTGAGGGTGCTGCACCAGATAACATTTTGTTCAAACATGTTCTTCATTTTCTTAAGTCTCTGCAGGCTAAAGACCTCTTATACCTTTCCAGCTTTGACAGACATTTCTGCTCACTCTAATCCACAAGAGGTCCTGTCTTGGTCAATGCTCTCAAAGAAATGTACTATAATTGTTATTTGTGCTTGAACTCTTTTCTGCTCAGCCTCAAAATATCACCAGTCAACATTTTTATGACACCCCCCCCCCCCCAACTGAACATAGGTATTTGATATACACAATTACCAATTTGCCAAATAGGAGAACCCTGACAAAAAAATCTCCTGAACCATATCTGGTTGGTTGCAACCTGTATGCTAGGTCTCAAAAACATTAAAATGTTACTTGTTTGTACCTTTGTTTCAAGAATTCTCCATTTCACAAACTGTGCAGATTTGGTAAGGAGTTGTGTAGGAACAGAGTGAGATGAAGTTGTATATTTCAACCTGAGATTTAAATAAGAAACAAAGCAAGAACACAAACAAAGGAGAAAGAATAAATGTTTGATTTGCTTCCTCCTGTGTCTCTCCCACCTAGTGCTTACCGAACTTCTGTGGTGTGATTGTCTAATCATTGTACTGTAAAGTCTAGTACTAATGGTGCAGTTGTATGCAAAGAGCTGGTTTCTGCCCCCCTAGGGAAAATACTGTTAAGCAGAAAAGTAATTATTGATCGATGGCTCCCCACCCGCTAAAGGTCTGTTATCGACCCATTTCCTATTGTGGGTCAGGTTCTCTGCTTTTAATCAGTTAATTCACAGATAAACTTCTCCGCAAGGGGAATATGGTTGCCTCTTCTGTTTATTTTTCCCCTGAATGTGTTGTCTAAATTGTCAGAAATGTCTTCATAGGAAACTTGCAAGGGAAGATATCTAGCTGTGCTATAGCTGGGAGAAAGAATTCTTCATTAGTCTTACATACAGCTTACCTGAATGGCTGCTTCAAGTGATAATGATTTTCCAGCATGGAAACCACTTGCCCATAAGAATAGCAGTAGCAAGTGAACTGGTTAATGGTTAATAGTTTTATTAATCTTAACTATGCATTTTTAATATTTCTATATTTAATTCTATATTTTAATGTTTATATGTATTAGGTTTTAATTCATACATTGTTATGGTTTTTAATGTTCACTGCTTTGAGTCTTTGGCAGAGAAAAAGGGTATAAATATAAATAGCAATTACAATGACAGCAATAACAATTGTCATCAGGGCCGTAGCCAGAATTTTGATTCGGGGGCTGAGTTTGGTTTGGGGGGCTGAGACTGGGTGGAAGAGGGTCTACCCTAGCAAACCTTTTGTATTGTTATCCCAATAACCCCATGAATGTGGGATATAATGAGCATGGTGATCAGATCATGATATGAATAAACATAACAGTTTAAATAATGTACCAGTAAGGCCTTTTCGCGGACCACCCTTAGAATTTCGGGGCTGAAGCCCCCTTAGCCCCCCCTGGCTACATGCCTGATTGTCATATATTCTATTCACTCACATATGCATTTCATCCCACATAGACAATGAAAATACATGTTTATGCAATAATATCTTTAATGGAATTGTTCATTGCAGGGATACCATGCTGCCTGGGTTGTAATCCCTCAAAGTAACATTTCCAGAATAACTAGACTTGAGATATGGAAGAGATTAGATTCCCAAATGCCCCAGTTTTTGCTGACACTTCTTCCCCCCTATATGATCCTTTATGTTTTGACACTACTCCAGTTATCTCCCCCGAGTTTTTAAACACTTTATATGTACATTTTATATATACATGTGGCTTGCCCTGTCATTTCTGTTTTAGATTCATCTATGTTGCTGTATTTTCAAAGATGTATTTTTATTGTGTTTATTGTTTTTATTTTGTATATTGTTTTCTGATGTTTTTGATATTTTCTGTGTTTTGTTGCTCGGGCACAGCCCCATGTAAGCCGCTCCGAGTCCCCTTTGGGGAGATGGATGCGGGTTAGAAATAAAGTTTTATTATTATTATTATAGATGTGGAGAGAAGATTCAATCAGTAGCAGATGCATGGCTATTATGTCAAAGTTCAACCTTCAGGAAAGGTTAGAATCATAGAAGTGGAAGAGACCACAAAGGCCATCCAGTCCAATGTCCTGCCATGCAGGAAAATACAACGAAAGTACTCTCGGCCATCAAGCCTCTATTTAAAACCCCCCAAAGAAGGTGACTGCACCACACTCTAAGGCAGCATATGCCAATGTCGGTCAAGCAGCTGTACTTCCTAATGTTTACATGGAATCTTTTCCCCCCTGTGGTTTGAATTGTTTTCCGCCATAGCCTTTAAAGCAGCAGAAAGCAAGCTTGCTCAATTTTCAATATTACATCTCTTTAAATATTTAAACAATGGCTATCATGTTCCCTGTTAACCTTCCATTCTCCAGGCTAAATATACTCGGCTCCCTAAGCTGCTCTTCATAGGACATGGTTTCCAACCCTTTGGCCATTTTGATCGCCTTCCTTTGGACACCTTCCAGCTTGTTGATACCCTTCTTGAATTGTGGTGCCTAGAAATTGACAGTCTTTCAGAATGGTATAATTACTTCTGATGATTCTAGAAACTATACCACTATAGATAAAGCTTAGAATTGCATTGGCTTTTTTCAGGTTGCGTGGTAGCTCCCTTGTGTTGAGTCAGACTCTTGGTTAATCTTGCTCAGTATTGCCCAATAAAGTGGCAGCAGTTATTCAGCAGCTTAAATAAAGCTAGTGCCATTCATCTGCAGCTATGGCTGGAATGGACAACCATTCTCTCCATTGTGGAGAGAAAAAGTGGGATATAAATAAACATAATAATAATAAGTCTCTTTATACTTTATTTATTTATTATTATTATTTGTATACTGCCCTTCACAACCCTGAAGGAGACTCAGGATGGTTCAGTGTTGGCAACAATGCCTCAATAAAAACAGTATAAAACATTAAAATTGACCCTCCCCTAATAAAATATTAAACATTATTAAATACATCACATAAAATAACATCACATATCACACAGAGATATAGCCATTGTCCGTAAACAGTCCTGGGTCATTGCACTTTCAACTTTCACTTTAACTATTGCTATGATAGGCTGAATGCTTGGTTCCACAGGCAGGTCTTTAGCTGTCTCCTAAAGGTCAGGAGGGAGTTCCACAGCTGTCCCTCATTCCCACCAGCTGCACCTGTGAGGCCAGTGAGGCCGAGAGCACAGTTCCTATCTGCCCCACCTGGCATGAAGGATGACAAGGAAGTGGGAACTATAGTCCTGAAATCAAATGTTCCAAATGCTTTCCAGTATCTTTGGAATGACATTCCTTTCATTGATGATGCCACAAAACGGAACCTGGAACTTTTCCTTTAAAGCTTGTTTTGTGTGCTCAAGCAGTAGTCTTCCCCTACTTTGCATTATATCTGTATATATATTATAGTCAGCTGGGGTTGCTGGGGTTTGGCATGCAGGACCCTTGCAAAAGTGCAATAAATGAAAATTACATCCCCCCTTTAAACCTGAGAGAACCCCTTTCAATTACTCTTTAGGTCCTCTGGTGTGATTCTGTGGTCAACCTCAAGCAAAAGTTGACTGTAGAGTTGCACTGGAGGACCAAGAGATTCTCAGTGAGACCATATTAATCAAATCAGAAAAAGTTACAACTGCAAGTGGACAGAACAGTGTTTGTAAATAGTGCTCTTTTTCTGTCAGTGTAAAAAATATTTGAGTCTGGCCTGTGTATGTGTGCATGCACTTTCAAAGTTTTTTGACAATTAATTTAGACCTTTCCCCGTGGAGCTGTTTTACTGTTGAAGTCTTACTTTGAATTTGAAATGTAAATGTTTATCTTGGATCAGTGCTTTTATATTTGCTCTAGTGTTGGTCTGAAATTATTGACTTACTTTCCATTTGCAGTTTTGTCTTTACACGTGCTAGTTTACCCAGGAAATTCACAGGGTTAGTAAAATATCACCTTGCTTTGTTTACACAATCAGTGTCTGCAATACCTTGTGTGAGCTTCACAGCTATAGAAGAATCTTCCTTGGCTCAAAAGTATAATTTTCTTTATGAAATGAAAATAGATGTGTCTGGATGAGGACATGGTTAAAAAGAAATATGCAGAACGAGACAAGAACAGCCTGGGGGAGACCCAAGCAACAAATGGAGAGCTAGTGCATTGCATTGGTGTGAGCACTGCACTACAACCCCTGGAAACCAGGGTTTGAATCTCCGCTGGGGCAAGAAACCTACTGGATGACCTTGAGCAAGTCACAGCCTCATAGTCTCAAAGTTGGGCAGTGACAAACCTCCTCTGAACATATCTTTCTAAGAAAACCTTGAGATAGGGTCGCCTTAGGGTTGCCATATGTCGGAAATGATGAAGGCACACAACAAGAACACAACAAAGCTATGAACCTTTCTGTTCTTATTTGGGAATAAATTCAAATGAATGCCTTTGACAATCAACTGAATTCAATTGGAATTGTTTCTGTGTTAACTGTAGATATAAGATTAGAATATTCTGTGAGACCTTAAAAGGACACAACTCATTGAATAGAGATGGAAGAGAGGAACTTTTTTGGGGAAAGGAAGTTTTAAATCTTTTGTCTTCACTATTTTCCAGTTCTAAATCTCCTCTTTTGAGCTTCTGTTTACCCTTCAGAAATCTTTTTGGAGAATTTGGATCTTATGAGGTTGTTACTGATTGTTAAGAAACAAGCCACTGGGAATGGGAAAGTACACTCATTTAAGAGTCTTACCTGTTTCAGTTATTTAAATGTGAAGTTTTTCCTACCTCAAATAGGAAGAAATTTGCTGATTTTACAGTTTTTAAAAAATGAACTGAAACAAAATTCTTGACTATATTAATTGGCATAGAAATTTTGTTTTTTTAAAAAAAGACTCTGTTGCACCATATAGCTAAAAATAAAATTATCAGAAAGGAAACAGTCATTTAATACAGTCTTGTGGTTGGGAATATGCAGAGGTTCAAACCCAAATTATTGTTATTATCATTAACAACAACAACAATAACGACAGTAATATTTTTTTATTACTCACCTCTCCTTGTGGACTGGACAAAAGTGAAGCATTCAAAACCATTGACTATGATGGATAACTCTGTCAGGTTTTTGCTTTTCCTTATTTTTAAATTGTTTACATTGCTTTCATTCTGAAAATAAAAATGTGAATTATTAACAAAAATAAACTCCACTGAAATTCTCTTTCCACAGAATGCCCTGATTATAGAACTTCCACATCTTGTCACATTTCATTCTTCAGTTCAGGTGCACCATATTGCTGCATGCTACACTTAGACACCGTATTGTGAAAATTGTATTCTTTTACAGCTCTGTGCTGTTACAGTCTAGGACTTCAATTACTTTTGATCATGGTCGCAGATGTATAAATCAAAGACAGAAAAAGACCTGAAGTTTGCACTCCAGAGTTTTTCATGCCTCGACACTAAAAATGGCACATACAGAATCCCTTTAGTCACGCATCCTGAGTTAACACATCCTGAGATTGTTCATTACCAGTAGCTGCAGTCATATGCCCAGGCACGTGGTAGCATTGTGGCTTTTCTTTGGCAATGGGTTGGATTCCCTGCAGTACTATCTCTGGAATACATGTTACAGTTATGTTTTACTACAGTAATTCTACTTAAAACTTGCCAGGCATTGCTGCTGAACTGTTTGTTCATTTAATCAGACTTGAGTCCATTCAAATGAATGGAAATTAAGCAGCTGAGTCCTGTGTGTCCGAAAAAATTTCAGCCTGGTGATTGCTGGACTATAAGTTTATCTTAAAAATGGACCTGAGAATGCTGCTAACCTCAAACCTTTCCTGTAGGCTTTTCATCTTAATCTATAAAGTTGGTGAATTATAGTAAAAAAATCCATGCTTCTCTGTGAAGTTAGTCATCATCAGGACATCCAATCTGCACCATCCTCAAAAACGGCTATCCAACATCTGCTGCAAGTTCTCTGATGAAGTTCTCCCTGGTAATTGATTTCATGATTGAGCATAATATTAAAAAGTCTGTCCAAACATAAGTCAAAGGCAGGTTTTGGGGCCGAAATTATGGATTGTGATATGATTTGTAGATACATTGAGGTTCATTCTGTGGAGAGAGGAAAGGGGCTGCTGCCAGCATTTTCCTACTCAGATACTCAAGTCCTGAAATGGTGCTGCAGTGGAGTGTAATAAAGATTTGTTCAGGTTGGGCTAAGTTTCTGCTTTTGCCAGTCCTCTCAGAGAAAGAGCTGTTTCATTTCTTGACAAGAGTCAAGGTACAGTACTTACATTGACCCATGGGAAGCAATGAATAAGACTTTTATGTGTGACCGTGCAGCAGGTGTTTGGAGATTGCTATCATGTCCTACCTGCACCTTATTAGGTACAATTTATAGTCTTTCCATCCATTTTTGTGGAATTTGTTTTGGACAGCACTAGCCATTTTCACTGAGGGCCAGGATAGTGTTGCGGTTTGAGCAGTGGTTCTCAACCTTTGGTGTTACAGGTGTTTTGGACTTCAGCTCCCACAATGCCTAACAACTGGTAAAAAGTCTGGGATTTCTTGAAGTTGAAGTCCAAAATACCTGGAAGACGAAGGTTGGGAACCACTGGGTTTGAGCATTGGACTAGCAGTCTAGAGACCAGGACACCCCCCCCCGGAAACCTACTGGATAATCTTGGGCAAGCCACAGTCTTTCAGCCTCAGAGTATAGCACTGGCAAATACATCTTCCTAAAACCCCTGTGATAGCTTTCTCTTAAGGTTGTCAGAAATGACATGGATGTCACTTCTGACATTGCTTCTGTGGAATCCTAATTTGAAGCAACCTTCTTGACTACATCATGCTAAAGTAGATGCAGTGCCCTACACTAGTTTTACATGTGTTCTAGAACTGAAAAACTCAGAGTTAACAAAAGGAAAAAAATACTGAGTATAAGTAATAGTGCAGGCTGAGTATCCCTTATTCAAAATGCTTGGAACTATGTGTTTTGGATTTTTAATTTTTTCAGATTTTAGAATACCCGCATTTGCAAATACATACATAATGAGATATCTTGGAGATGGGACTCACGTTTGAATATGAAATTCTTCAATGACTCATTTACACATTCTACACAATAGTTTGAAAAAAAATTTATTTACAATATTTTAATTATTTGTTCATGAAACAAAGTTTGTGCCCATTGAACAATCAGAAAGAAAAGGTGTCACTATTGTGGCCACTTGTGTGGACATTTTGGCGTATTTTGATTTTGGAATTCTGGCTAAGGGAAGCCCACCTTGTCGTTCGGTTGTCATAATGTCCATTGCCTAGATTTGTTATATGAGTTTTTAAATCAGTAAAATGCTTCAGCAGTTAGAATAAGTATTCTTTTCATACATTTGCTTTTGAAAAAGACTACAATTCTTGCCAATTAATATTCTTTAATGTTAGGATTATTTTTGTTTTGCTTTCCATATATATCAAAAAGTATTACTGCATGAGAAACACTGAGAGAGATGGTGTACATCAAGCTACAGCTGACCTTTTCAACTAAACAAGCTTGCATGTTCCCAACATGAAGGGGCAGCAGAGGAGTTTGTGGCTTGAGGCAGAAGATGCTGAAGAAAGCCACAGATAAATATTGCTTGCAAATACATGGCTTTGTGCTGTGGATCAGGGAGGAAAAACAAACCTTTTCTTGTTTTGTCAATATTTGTGACATGCCAGTGCAAGACCCTTTGTTGGTACCCTTTTCCTTCCACAGAGAGAAGAAAGAAGATTGTGTGTGTGTTTTCATTATGAATATAAATAATCCCTGACCTATTTTGTTCCCACTGAGCCATGCCCAAAGCACTTTTAAATGGGGAATAATAGGAATGCAATAATCTGAGGATCCAAACTTTATGAAATATGTTAATACATGGATCAACGTTAACTTACTTTTAAAAATAGATTTTGCACCTCTTTGAATGTTGAGGTGCATTCTTAACTGTTTAAGGTAATATGGATTTAAATTCATATTTTGAGAGAAAATATTTTTTGAAAACTACAATTCAAGGTGGAAATGGAACAAAATAGAATTATGGTAAAAGCAGTAGAAATATTTATTTATCTATTTATCGTATTTACACCCTATCTTTCTTAACCCCGAAGGGGACTCAAGGTGGCTTATATATAGGCATTGACAACTATTCAATGCCTTAAAACAATATACAATTGAAATAAACATTTAAATACATTATGTTCACCATTAAAATCACATAATTCAGAATTAATTGCACAAATATGCAGATTTCTTACTTCAGAGCTAAAACGTTTTGGTAGTCTCTCATTTGATGAATACTAGTTTTATTTGCCCCAACTCAGGGCACCTATTTACTGACCACATAGGATGGATTGGGAATGGAATGTTTCAGGGATGGCCAAATGCTGGGTGAAGATGATCTGGGACAATGTGGGGCAAAGCCACTTTAAAACAGCCTTGAATGGTGAGAAATAGTCCAAATTCTGGTCCTGAATTTTTTAGTGCTTTAGTTGTCTAGTTGATGAGGAATATTTTTGTTCAATTAGGGCATTTGGTAATTAGGGAGGAGAAAATACAATGTGCTGCTTCTATATTTGATAAGATCACTTGGGTGAGGAAATGAAAAAATAATTCATTTATGAATATACAATCACACCCCTTACCTTCCGCATTACCTCACTATCTGCTCTGGAGGGATAGAGTTGTGAATGGTGGAGAGAGAGAGAGAGAGGAAGGATGGAAGTAGTACATTACATAACATTACCTAAGGAATCACATTAGAAATGTTCTAAGTCCTCCAGAAAATTCTATTGTATGCTTAAACTGCTGAGCTGCTGAACTTGCTGACTGAAACGTTGGTGGTTTGAATCTGGGGAGCAGGGTGAGCTTTCACTGTTAGGACCAGCTTCTGTCAACCTAGCATTTCGAAAGCATGCAAATGTGAGTAGATCAATAGGTACCGCTCAGGCGGGAAGGTAACAGCACTCCATGCAGTCATGCTGGCCACATGACCTTGGAGGTGTCTATGGATAACACTGGCTCTTTGGCTTAGAAATGGAGATGAGCACTACCCCCCAGAGTTGGACACAACTAGACTTAATGTCAGGAGAAACCTTTACCTTTACCTTATTCTAACTTGGAACATCATCCCATTTGGGAGGGGGAGGGGGAAACAGGGGTCATCTTCTTTGCATGGCATTTTATGGGGTTCTGTCTTGAAAGAAGATGAATTTTCTTACCCCATCACACAGAATCACCTCATTTCACTTCTAGCTCAACCATCTGCTTAATTGCCCATCACACAGGCTGGCATTGTCACAGTTTTAAAACACTGCTTTCAATGGGATCTTCCCCTCTTCTCTTTGAATCCCTCTTCTTCAATAAACCGGGGGACTTTTAACACCCCTTTTCATCATCTTCCCTCTTTTAAACCTTCCGCTTATAACACTTTTAATGTTCTGGTAGTGGTTTAAATAGTTTGGGCCCTTCCTATTCAAACTTAGCTGACTGTTCATGTTATCATTCTGTTTCTGGTACAAGCAGTTCAGACAAGGGATGGCACTTACCTTCCCCCATTGATTTGGCTTATTTATCTTATTTATCAAAATATAGAATCTATGCCCCTGTACGTTGCAACACAGTCTGGTGGTTCAGCAGGACTTACAATGAACTAAGCGCTCACAGAGGTGAAATCCCACATTTTCAAAGTGAATAAGAGTAGGGGTTATGTGATGAGACATATTGCTGTAAGAATACATGGAAATTAGACTGGAACATCATGCTGGTGATAAATACGTGTTGTCATGTTTCTGATTTTACAATATTCCCCTGATATAGTTTGTTCCTTTGGTGTTTTAGAAAAATCTGTTGAAAGTAGTGTTTTTATCTCAGTAATGCTAGAAGTAATATGCTTCAGAATTATGGAAATTTAACATTAACACTTTTGCCATTCCAGTAATTTTACTTCATTGTATGTGCATGCGAGCTAAGCTCTAACTCGCATAGTTTTCACAGCCAAAATAGATTTCCACTTCTTTTTAAGAAAACTGAGTTATGCCCATTCTGAGAACTATATTTATAACATCCCTATTTATTTTATGAAGCCTTAAGTGTTTATCATTTACAGGGGCTCTTCCATCAGGTATACAAGAGGGATAATACTAGCTAACACTAGCTAATATTTGGTGCCTCAAATATTGCATCTGTTTCTGGGTATAGTTTACCTGCTGATTCCAAAAAATGGCACCAGTTTTCCCCAATCATAGTGGTTCCCAGCCTGTGGTCCGTGGACCACCAGTGGTCCACAAGAATAAAATATGGCCTGTGGCCTCACTATATACACCGTTGCTTCAAAATCACATGGCAACAAGAGCAGCTGGTCTTGTGAAACCCTCTTATAATGCCGAAGCAACAGATATGTTAGGATGACTACCCACAAAATATTAATACAACCACATCAGCTCTAGATTATTAAATATGATGTTCTGTGGGTGAGTAGATGACGACTACTGAATGGCATATGTTCTGAATCAGAAACTAGAGCTGATGTGGCCTATCCAATGCAATTTTCTGAATCAGCACCCCAAATAACCAAACCAAATCTAAAGTTGTCCAAAAACTGATTTGCAACCCTTTTGGTACTAATGTTGGAGAATTGTCCCTGGTCAAAGTAATTCATGGTTAAGTGGTCCCTGGTCAAAGAAAGGTTGGGAACCACTGCCCTATCAGCTCTAGTTTTTGAGATGCAGAACATATCCCATATACCAGTCTTCATCTGCTCACCCAGAAAAAAAATCATGGTAACCATATCTAAGAAACTAAATCTGATGTGGTCTATCCAATGCAGTTTTCTGAATCATTTAACCCTTGAAAGAGACCTAAAAACCAAGACACCAAGATTTTTTGTTGCCCTGTGTAATATTTCAATCTTGTGGAAGTCTTTCAAGTAGTTTTCTATATATTGTTTGTGCTTTGTCTACTTAAAATTAATAAACCCAAGTATATGCAGATATTTATATCATCTCATCTCAACCTGGAATTTAGTGAAGAGGACAAATGAAGTGTTGTCCACAAATAATAGCTCCCCTCCCACAATTTTCCTTCAGTCTCCAAATTTATAGCACTGCGATAGAACATTTAGAAAAAAAAATTAGGAGCCCAAGAAAAGGATATGGTAAAAAAACAAAAACAAACCCCAACACAAAATGAACTTATCAAAACATTGTACATGTCCGGGGAAAGTCTTTCCATATATGAATACTTTGGATAATGCAGGATTCACTTTGGTTGGATCTCTAATTATGTATGGAAACCCATTCTCAGCTTTGAGTCATGCGCTGACATTATATAGGTGTTCAATGCTTCATAAGCGAAAAGCAGTTTGAGCACTCTTGGCTTTTGAAATTAACATGTTCAAAGGAATTTCAATCATGGTGAATTAGACTTTATTAAAAGATCAAAGTCGGATGACATGAACAATGTGCATTTACTTCCTAGTTGCAGTTATTTGGTTTATACAACTGTTTTGAAAGTGGAAAATACTGCTATTTCAAATTGATTTCCTTTTTTTGAAGCTCCACAAACCACTTTCTAATTACAATGAATTAACTATTTTTTCCATTATTTATGAAAGTGTTTCCCCATAGAAGTCACTTTTATAGTGAGCAGTACCCCAAACCTTCTGCCCCACCCCATTTTTGTCACACTTTTCAGTGATAATTGTTTTGCTGTACTTCTGTCTTAACTACTTAATATCTTTCACAGAGATGCCTCAGAATGGATACAGAAGAGATAAATTGTTAAAGGAGTCAGTGGTTTATGGCTATCTAGAGGCTGTTTCAGCTAGGGGCTTTCCCTCCCCCCCCCTTCAGCTGAAGCTCTTAAAAGCATGCTAAATGATGATATTATTGCTGAGAGAAATCCAAGAAAATTAGTGATCTGCTCACTTTCTTTCTGAAATGGTGCCAACAAAAATTAACAATCTTGTTTTGTTTTCATAGAACGTATCTCTCCAAAGGACAGCCTTCTCATGTTTTATTAATGTTAATGTAAACACATCCAAGGGACCATATGAACATCCACAGTGCTTTTCAGCCAGGGCTAGGCAGAATCTTTGAATCAGAGGCCATCATCTTCCCATCCACACTGTACCATTGTCAATATGCTAAACAAAGGGAGATGGTGATGGTCACCAGTTGAGTTCTGGCAGGCTGGAGTAGCTGTCCCCCAGAGGACCTAAGTGTCCAGGGTGGATTGTACGGGAGAAGGCAATCCTGTAGATTACCTGCCTCCAACTCCCAACCCCTCCAGGTGTTCCAGAAGGATATACCTGTCTTACAAGTAGATTCACACTTTCAGGAAGTTCTTTGAGATGGCTTTTACATGACAGTGTGGTTTAGGAGACAGAAGTTAGGAATTTAAACAGGCAAAAAATGTGTGTATGCCTTCAAGTTGTCTGCTAGCTTATGGAGACCTCATGAATGTCCAAGAGTCTTTACTCAAAGGTAGCCTATAGGGAATTGGTCCCCCATTCAAATATTAAGGAGTCGAAAGAGACGGGTGTATAGGATATATTTCAATGGTTTAATCTTCATATAATAAAGGTTTTGGAATGTGTATCTAAATAGGTCATTAAATGCCTTCTCTGGCCATGAAATGTCCCAAAGAAAATCATAAATAAATGGCACATCAGTAGTACATTCTTAAGTGGGATAGCACCAGTGACAAATACATAGTCATCATCCTGGAATGGGTGGACGCAGCCACCGGTGCAAACAGACGCCCGGAGTCCTATTTAGATACACATTCCACTTCTAAGTTGATTTTTGGTCCCCATTCAAATATTAACCAGGGCTGACCCTCCTTAGCTTCTGAGATCAGATGGATTCTGGTGGTCAAATTACGGCATGATTAAATTCAACAGGTCAATAATTTTGGTTTTAAGAAATAAAAGGGAAGGAAGGAGGTACCCTCCTCATTGTTAAGATTTGTGAAGAGAGAAAAATAAAAGCAGATGGACATCAAGAAAAAGAAAAGTCAGGTTCTGTGAGAAAAATTCTGAGGAGCTGGAACTGGACTGTTGAAATGACAGGAGCAAAGATAGTACAATTTTGCTTAGATAAGAGATTGGATGCAATATGGATACAGAATATTGAGTTAGCATAATACTGCTTTATCCAGATATGAACATTCCAGGTTGTTTTGCCATGCCATTGTTTGACTATGGACACATCAACATAGGCAATAAATTCTTGGGCTGGTCTGAAGCCATGCTGCTTCAAACAAGTGCCTGATTTTATAGCCCTTGTAGATTTGCCCAGATTCTGCCTTGGTGTTCATACAACTCCAGTCCCAAACCATGTCAGCAGTGCTAGCAGGGTTCTCACTGGGCAGTGGAGTCAAACCCAGCTTGGTCTTTCTGGACAGTCACTCATGCTTTGTCCATTGTTCATTGATGTAGCAGCAGTCTCTGAGCTTCAGAGAGCTTGGGGCCATTGCTTGGCACCCTTGCTAGTGTAAGCACTTGTGTTACTTACAACTTCATCACATAGTGTTTTTTTTAAAGCATCCTAGGACACTTTCCCGCCCGTCCAGCAATGGATAACACACTGGCCATCACACAATTTCACTGGACTTCTAGCAGAGGCCCCACCCACAATCGGAGTGGAAGCAACCTAGGAAACTTTCCTCCAAACATGGCAGCCTGCCTGTGTTGTGCTTGATCTAATGGAGCCAACAAGGATATGCACTGCTTTGGTGATGCTTTCCCCATGTGATGCAGGAAATGGTGCCATGACGAAGCAGTGTGTGGGGTGACATAATCACTCCTGATCCCTTTAGTTTCACTACAGAGGCTGGCAAAACAGCATGGGAGAAGTCTCCCATGTAATGAAGACCTTAGTGAGTAGTGGGGAAAAGAAGGGAGTGACCCCCCTCCCCCACATTCCAAGTTGCATGGGTGCCTTTGCTTACATGGGCAAGGCTCCGACTATGTTGACAAATAATGACACAGTTAAGTGCCACCCCATTTTCCCCATACCGCCAAGTGCAGGGAGAGCAGAATGGCAGCACTGGCCCAGGTGAACACCATGGCCAGTTCCTATTCAGAATTGACACCAGTGTCCACAAACATCCCAAAGCCAAGGTTGCTCTTGAGCTTCTACAAAGCTTTGGAGCATCCTCTAATTTTGCGTAACACTCGTAAATGTGTTAAGTAGCTGTGCCACACATTGGGCATGAGATAATAGTTTTGTGCATCATGTAAACCACCATGGAGCTGAGTCTTGCCTGCTTCGGGTTAAAGTGTCCATATAGATATGTTCCATGGGTAGTCACATTTAAAAACATTTATCAAATGGCCTTTTTTCCAGTACACTTTAAATATAGTTATTTGAAATGTTATGGGGTCTCTCTTTCTCTCTCCTTTTGTCTCAATATTTTTGTCTTTTGTGCACGTGGAATGTGTCTGTATGATATATATCCATTTCTATGCTACTTAAATTGGGTGTGAGAGAAATAAAATCTTCCACCTGGTGGCAGCACAAAATGCCATGAGAAAAAAGCTAGTGTGGACAGTATATTAATACTTTGTGACACAGACTGTGAAGCTTCTGCATTGTTAGTAAGATTCAGTAACCCTGTATGGAAAAATGTCAGAATTTCTATTAAAAAACATTATATAACAGCAGCAAACAGGACAGAGATCAGCTAAAAACATTTTGAAAAACCCATGTTTCTTCCAGCTGCCAAAAAAGTTGCATGCCATGAGCTTATGAATCTCAAGAGACTATAAGAAAATACAAATAAGGAGGTGCATCCTATGAAGTAATGTACAGTATTGATGACAAACATCTGCCCTTGGATACTTATCATGTACATTAATCCGCAATTTCCCTGCCTCTTCCACTTAGGTTGCAAAGCAGCCAGCCAGCCAGTCCCTGATTAATTATTTATTTGACAGAAACAAAATCTGATCGACACAGATATGTTTGGGTTAATTGTGAGTACTATGTGCAGCAAATATTTATATTGGAAATCAAGCCTAGTGGGTTACTGCTGCCTTCCTAGTTGGTATTGAAATTGTATGGTGTTAAACATTCTGGTACCACAGTTAGTTAGTCAAAGTATAGTCAAGTAATGTAGAAATGAAAGTCCAGACAGTAAACTTAAAAAAGTTACATGAATATAAACTAAAACAAAGGAGTACATATAGCGAACCCTTTGTATATGCTGGTGTTTGGTTCCAGGATCTCCCATGCACACCTAATTCTGTGGAAGCTCAAGACCCATTATATACAATGACATAATAAAATGGTGTCCCTTATGCAAAATGGCAAAATAAAAGTTTGCGTTTTGGAATTTTGGGGAGTAATATTTTCAAGTTAGTGGATGGCTGAATCTGTGGATTCAGAATCTGTGGAGACGGAGGTCTCATTGTATGTGTGCTATGGATGCGAAATTATATTGCAAAAATACTGGTTCTTGATAGGTACTATCTCAGCACAACCTGTTGTGAATTTGGGCCCAACAAGATTTCTTTATGTCAATTTGAGAACAGACGGGGGACCTTATTTCACTGTTGAGATTTGTGTAATTTGGATGAAATGTTTCTGCTCAAAATTAGAATCTTTCTTTTTGTAAAGCAAAGCATGCCCACAGAGCAAACACAGAAGGTCTGACTGATTGATCCAGAAAATGCAGACAACTCATCAAATGTTTCTAATTTTAAGAAGTTGCTGCAATGAGGCTGTCACAGTTTAGCTCTGCAATTTGTACATAAATTGTTCTGGCAAATGGAAAGAGATGACCAGAAAAATATCTGACTGCCCTGCAGGTGAAGAAAAAAAAAGTTTGGTGGTTTCTTGTTTTTACATGCAAGAACATGATAAGCAAGGATTTTTAATAATGAAAACATGATAGCAAAAATTGCAAATACAGTGGGCCCTTGGCATCTGCTGGGGTTTGGTTCCAGGACTTCTGTGGATACTAAAATCTGTGAATGCTCAAGTCCTATTATATACAATTGTGCCTCTTATATAAAATTGCAAAATTAAGGATTGCTTTTTTATTTAATATTTAATTTATTTGAAACTTTTGTACCCCGACTTTCTCACCTCCATAGAGGGACTCAGACCGGAAACAAACATTTCAATCCATATATGGTTGAATCAGTGCATGTGGAATCTGTTGATACAGTGGGCTGACTTTCAATTTTAAAAGGGAGGTCTAAATAAAACATGGTGCTGAAATTGTGTAGAATGTCCTTTCCTCATCTTTCATAACCACTAAGCAGGCTTCAGAGAGTTTTCCTGCCCTCACATCTCTGTGAAGTGTATTGGGGGCAATGGAGAGAATTCTGTTCTTCTTCCAGCAAAATCCAGTACTGAATCCTAGTAAACCTAAATGACAAAGAGGTCCTTTCCAAAATTCACTGTAATGGGGCAAAAGTGGTAGTTTGGAATGTTCTGTGCCTATTCTTCTGAGATAGATCTTCAAATTGGGAGGGATAGGGAATAACCCAGAAGACAGGAGCAGAATTCAAAATGATCTTAACAGATTAGAGAGGTGGGCCAAACTAAAAAAATGAAGTTCAATGGGGACAAATGCAAGATACTCTATGCAGAAAAAAAAGCCAAGATACAGAATGGGGGATGCCTGGCTCGACAGCAGTACATGTGAAAAAGAGCTTGGAGTCCTTCTGGACCACAAGTTAAACATGAGCTAACAATGGAATGCTGCAGCTAAAAAGCCAATGGGATTTTGGCCTACATAAATAGGAGTATAGGGTTTACATCCAGGGAAATCATGCTATGCCTCTGTTCTGCCTTGGTTAGACCACACCTGGAATACTGTGTCCAATTCTGGGCACCACAATTGAAGAAAGATACTGAGAAGCTGTAATGTGTCCAGAGGAGGGCAACTAAAAGGATCAAGGGTCTGGAGAACAAGCCCTATGAGGAGCGGCTTAAATTGCTGGGCATGTTTAGCCTGCCAAAGAGAAGGCTGAAAGGAGACTATAAATATGTGAGGATAAGTCATAGGGAGCAGGGAGCAAGCTTGTTTTATGCTGCCCTGGAGACTAGGACATGGAGCAATGGCTTCAAACTACAGGAAAGGAGATTCCATTTGAACATTAGGAAGAACTTTCTGACTGTGAGAGCTGTTCAGCAGTGGAACTCTCTACCCCGAAGTGTGGTGGAGGCTCCTTCTATGGAGGCTTTTAAACAGAGGCTGGATGGCCATCTGTTGGGGGTGCTTTGAACACAATTTTCCTGCTTCATGGCAGGGGGTTGGACTGGATGGCCCATGAGGTCCCTTCCAACTCTATAATTCTATGAATGTTTTTTTTGTTTGTCTTCTATAAGAATCTCCTGTAATGTGTTCTCTCATCTCTCTTAAACGGGGCTTTCACTTGCTTTCCTGGTCTGCCTTTTATATATACTAGGGTTTGATTCTCTCTTTTTCCCTTAATGAACAAAGCAAACTCATTTGGTAACATTTAGCTTTCCAGAAACAATAATTTGATAACACCACTCCAGAACTTATTGAATGTATCTATAGTAGTGCTTAATTAAAGCACAGAAACTTAAAGGAGATTGCAAGTTAGGTCTTAACACAATAAACGAGTTGTGCCATTTCACCATCTGTTTCCATCATCATGTTAATTGCTTCCTTGTATTTGTTTTAATTAGAAAGGAATCTAGATTAAAGAGGAATGCAGAGGATAAAGTAAAGGAGAAATAAAAAGACTGTGACTAGTAGGAATGTGGGTTTCCCGGATGGGTACAGGCAAAGACCGCTACATTAATTGTTTCAGTGAATCTTTGGAACATTTTTGCCCATAACTCTGCTCCATTTCCGTATCAATGTGCAAGATTTTGGGATGTAGCCCTGTACAATGCTGACCTCAACACTTGGTCATATACTGTACTTACCAATTTTGTATGTTACTTAATTGCACCCAAATGAATATGGTAATAGTGTTTGTTTTCCTAAGTTTTTATTGAGCACTAGCCGTCCCCTGCCACACATTGCTGTGGCCCTGTCTGTGTATATGTGTTTTGTGTGTATATACTGTATGTGTGTATATATGTTTGTGTATATGTGTATATATGTGTGTTTGTGTATATATGTGGTTTTGCACATGCGTTGAAATGCATCTTTTGGTTTTTTTGGCTTTTGAAGTCTGTTCTGTGTTTTTCAGTGTTTTTATGAGTGGTGGTCACTCGATGGCCTGATAGTTGTATTGTGTCCAAATTTGGTCTCAATTCATCCAGTGGTTTTTGAGTTATGTTAATCCCACAAACAAACATTATACATTTATTTATTTAGATTTTTAGTTTTTTCACACACAAAGAAAAGAAAAACACAAAAAGAGAATGAGGGTGGTGGAGTTCTTGTTAGTAGATTAGATCTATATAAATGTCTACTATGTTGCTGAGGAAGAGGAAAGGGGTTTGGGGGGGGGGAGAGAATCTTTGTATTTGTTGCATTTATTACATCTATATCTTCATCTCAATTACTATTATACACACTTTCTAAAGCAATGGTTATTAAAGTGTGTTCCACAGAGCCCCAAGCATACTGAGGGGCTCTGTGGTTCTCCCTTCTCTCCCTCCCTCCCTCTCTCCCTCCAAGTTTTCCCTCCTCTTTCCCTGCTTCTCCCCCTCCCCTTTGTTTCCTTCCCCCAAAAGCCTATCCATCCCTGGCCATTAATAGGCAAAACCTGTCAGTATCTCGCAATTCTGCAATTTTGCTGTCACTTACCTTGTACAATGTGCACCCATTATGTTTGTGTACCTTCATGCCCCCCCACTATTCCAGAGCTCTTTTAAAAAATTTTGAGTACTTTTGGGATTTTTCAAACTAAGCACAGCTTTAACTCCATAGTTGATTTAAAAATAATAAAAATTTGTGGAGCAGTGGAAGTGCTGGAGGCAGGGTTACAAGGATATTCATATCACAGTTCAGCAGTATTGCGCGAATAGGGAGAAGTGCGATAATGAAAGTGTCCATGCTGGTGTATATCCACTACCATCAAATAGCAGCTTTGTCTGAAAGGTTTTTATTTTTATTAAGATATGAATCCATCCACAGACTGAAAAAGAAACTATGACTTGCTTATTTCATCATCACCTGTATCTCCCTTCTTGGTTAATAGAGCAGCCTTTTGCCTGTAGCATATTGTCCATTGGAAGCAACATGTCTCTAGACCAGGGGTGGGCAAACTCCGGCCCGGGGGCCGGATGCGGCCCTTTGGCTGATTCTATCCTGCCCGCCTAAGGGCCCCTGGCTTGCCTCCCCTGCCTGGCCTTTGCATAAAAATCTCCAGAGAAGGGGACTATAAGGAAGCATTATTTTATTTTAGTGGTTTTTATTATTATTGTATCATAATTTTATAACAATAATAAAATAATATAATAAATATAATATAATGTTATATGATATATTATAATTTCAATATATTATGTTTATATATATATACTATAATATAATAATTATGATATTAATACTAATAATATATGAATATTTCTTGATATATTAATATGTTAATATTAATGATGTGTAATATACAGTAAATATAGTAAGTGAATAAATAAATAAATTATGTAGATTAGCATGTAGTTCCGCCTTTAGGTGCGGCCCTCCATAATATTTTTGGCTCTCATGTGGCCCCTTGGAAAAATAGTTGCCCACCCCTGCTCTAGACAGAAGTAAAAAAAAAGAGAGGCTATTCTACCTTCATGTGTGTTTACAATGAATCCTGGAAAGCTCATGGGAAAACAACTTCTAGCTTTAGCACAGAGGAGCCTGAGAGGCAGCTAATCAGATACACTCATTTACTATAGCAAGCTGACTGTATCATTTCTGAGTGCCCAGGCCTCCAAATAAGAGGTTTTGTGGTGTCATTTTCAGTCTTTCTATAAAGACAAGCATTTTATCCCTCAATAAGGGATATTACATATAATAAATGACGCCTGGCAAACCTAGTTTCCCATCAAAGGATAGATTTAAATGTCTTTTGAGGTGTGCTTAAACATGTGAGAAATATAGTGGGCATTTTGAGAAGTATGAAATTCACTGAATAGCTATGTTTTCACCTGTACATTAGTTTGGCAGGCATGGATAAGGCATTTTGTGCAAGAATTTTCAACTTGCTATACCTGTTAATATATATTGATATTAGGTAGTATTTTTCCCATGGGAAGATCAGTGTGTGACTGAAAGCGAGGAAGAAAATAGGAAATCCATTTTAGATCTTGCAGGAAGTAGATGTATTACAGCAGTAAGGGCCTCTTCACAGTGGTGTACACCTAAAGCCATAAACGTGTGACGGTGACAGTTACGGTACTGAAGCCCATTCATTGATGAAAACTGGGTTTGACTTCAGATCCTTGCCAAGAACAAATTCACTGGCAAGTCACACCTGTCATTGTTACCATGAAACAAATGAAATTCCTCACAAAGTCTAAACCAGACATAAAGGCACCTCTAAAGACTGGTGATCATACATGCTTTAAATATTTACTGCATGTGATAATATTATTTATTGCATTTCCTTGCTAAAATGACCAGGTTTTCTGAGCTAAACTGTCTTTGTTGACAGGTTGCATTTTCCTTTTCTAAACAATAAGAGCAACACAGCTGTTTTGTAGCTAATCCATAGCTTCTTCTACACCACCCCATTCTGTGAATGCATATTCGTCATCTTTAAGCTGTTCCAGGAATTGCCGTTACTTTCCTGTTGGCATCTCTAGATAAAAGCTTTCTCTGATGACTGATAACAGTGTTAGCTTAAAGACCAATGTCAAAAGTTCTTAGACGAGAAAACTGAAACATTTTTAAAGTTAAATATCCTGTATAGTATCCCACTCTCTGCCATTGCAAAGAACTTTGGACAAAGAATACAGAAACTTTTAATTGGATTTATCCAATTTACCTTTCCTCTCCATTTTTCTCCTGCTCTTTTCCCCCACCCTCTTTTTTAAAAACCCTCCCGAGAATGGTGTCTGATTTCCCCAGCAAGTGTAAAAGTAATTACAGTCAAACAGGGCTTTTAGAAAGGGGAAGCAGCTAATTTTCTTTTTCTGGGGCATTGATATTGTGGTTCTATGTTGTGGTTCTACACATCATGAAGGCAGGAGTATGAAGTGGGGATATTGAAGGCACTGAGAGAGAGAAAAAAGTCAAAACACTTAATGGTAAAAGAGCATAAAAGTGCATTTCCCCTCTTATTTAAAAAGATGTATTGTTTAGAGCACTCCTAAATAACTTGTCAGAAGAACGTAATGAAGAAAACCATACTTAATCAGACTGAAGCTCTGTCTATTAGCCCAGCGTTCTGTTCCCACACTGACCAACCACATTGCCTATGAGATGCCCACAAGTACGATGGGAATGTAACACCACCCCCAGTCACATTCCCAAACAAATAGTACCCCAAGTCTCATCCCAGTGCCGATTTTCTTTGTACTTTGTGGGGTAGCAGTGGGAGAGAGTGGGTAGATGCTATCCAAGTTCCTGTATTCATACACCATAGATGTCTAGCCTTAGTCATGGTTGCCAAAAACCTCATCATAGTTGTCAATATTGTTAGAGGTTGCAGGGACAAAATAATTTATAGGGTTGGTTATGGCATACAGGTAGAGACATGTTGCTAACTCTTTCTCTCATGTTCCATTGCAGTCTGCCTGTTCACACCAAGTAATGTGAGAATTGCAAGCTGTGCATGTACTTTGATAAGTACATGTTGTTTACCTGTAACCGTGTTTCTTTGGTCATCTGTGAAATTCGCACATATGGCACACAAACTACCATATGTGCAATTTCACAGAGACTACGATGAAGACCTGTAACCATGTTTCTTCGAGTGGCCAGCTGTGAAATTTGCACGTAGTTTGTGCACCATATGTGTGATTTCAGAGAGACCATGATGAAGAACATTTTCTCATAACATAATCTTTTGCTTGACTTGGAGCTTGCCATCCCTTTTGCAGATGAAGTGCATACTTAACTTGCTAGGTATGTTGAGATACAATCAGCTCTCTGTATCCATGTTCATCCATTAATTAAATCATTGCTGCCTTGATTTTTTTAAAAAGATACACTCCCTCCACGCCAACCCCAATTCTAATATAAAGAACATCATTTTACTACTCAATTGTGTATAATGGGGACTTAAGCACCCATGGATTTAGATATCCACAAGGGGTCCTGGAACCAAATCCCAGAAGCTCACTGTATATTATTGTAATGAACTTCTGGGGAGTGACTGAAGCTGTGTTATATAGTATGATAACAATGACATTTAAAAGAATGCCGGGGATGGCGTGGATGTAGCCCAGATACGTGATGAACTGTCTTCCCTGTTTCTACATCTGTTCCTTAAAAATGTAGAATTATATGCAAAAAAGAGGGAATGAGAGGGAAAATGAGAGAGAAAAGCTGTGCATGCTTCATCCTTGTGTTTAAACTACATAAATAGACCAAGGAATAGAAAATGTGAACTATGTATTGAACAAGTCAAATACATATACATATATGTACAAATCCTATTCAATAATCCAAAATTTTAAAATCTCAAATAACTGTAAGATGATAGCTGGGACGGTAACTCCAATGTGAAAGAAAGTCCTGCATTGTAAAAAGTAGGATCAATGAATTGTTTTTCTTAAGAATTAAACATGGAAGGAAATGGGTTGAACTGATCCTTCCTTCCTCATTCTGTGATAATTTCTCCCTGAAGCTGCTTTTTTAAAATAAAAAACAACAACAACAAAACAACATATTAAAGCTTAAGATGCCTTTACGATCATTGTCTGACTTGGACCTGAGTTGAACAGGCTCAAGAGATGTATTTTGTAATATTGCAAAAGCTGGTTGTCAGGAATGGAATCTCTATGCCTTGGGCCAGAGTAGATTCCACTCTGCCATGAGTGGGATGGTGTTCAGCTGAGTCAGAAGGATAGGACTGCAGCCATGAACTTTGCTCCACTTCTCTGCTGAGGATCACAATGGGATTGTGAACTTTGCTCCAGTTACCAGGAGGATATGAAGTAATATCCAAGAGGACTCTGGGTGGGAAAAGGATTACTGGGTATGCTGAGTCAGGGTGGCTGATGTAATCTTTACAGGATGTTGCATAGGGAGGGGGTTGGTATTTAAGGATTGTGGTGGAGGGGCTCGGGTGTCTTAGCTTTACAAGTTTGCTGTACTACAATAAATCACCATTGGAAGACGGAAGACTTTTGGCGTGTCTTTTCTGGTCGAATTGGAGTTCCTGACACTGGTGTAAAGCTGACCTTTAGAAAAGATAAAATTCACAGTGCCAAGTATTTGGTTAGGTACAGATTATATACAATGTATAAATAAATGTGGGAATAAGTGGATAAAGTATATATTCTGCCTCCGAACCATGATGCCTACCCCATGTAAGTTGTCCTGAGTTCTTGGGTGAAATATAATAACTACATAAATGTTCATGTAAAGCCTTGTACACTGGTTCTAGCATTCTTTAAAAAATGCACTGATAGAACAGTCTTAATTATTTTTTTGTAACCAGATCCTTTCCAATACTATTTGTTATGTCAATAATAATCAGTATAAAATAACACTTCTGCGGTGAAGCTACGTTCAAATCAACCGGCTGGACAGGGTGGACCCTCTCTTAAAGATCCCACCGCTGCCGCCAATATGTGACCACTCACTTCTTGACCGGCCTCAGACTGGACAATCTTTCTATGTCCACACTGCTGACCTCCAATCCAAGGAAACCTTGAAGTTACCTCAGCAACTTCACGTTTATTGGCAGGGTACTGTCTCACCCCTTCACCATTTAACTGACTGGAGTTTTAAAACTTCTCAGTGACCACTTGACCACGCTGCCACCATTTATCCGGCTGACCACTGACTTTGAGGGCCACCACCAATAAAAGAATCAGGAGAGGTGTTTTCCTTTTAAGATGCAAACAATTTATTTTGACACAAATGGGGTACAATCTTGGTTGGTTTCAAACTTCCTTAGAGGCACAACTTTTCTGTTACATAACACAATGGGGACCTATTATAGGGTTTCCACTAAACCTCTATAAACCCTGCAACTTTAACTAGGTCTCTATACCCTTTAACTGGACTGCTCACTAGCAGACCTTAAGACACACACTAACACTGGACCGTTCTCTTTCAGTCCTTAGGACACTCTCAACTAGAACATAACTCCTCCCCTCTCATTTGGCAGTTGGCTTCCGCTCTTTTCCAACTGTAGAATTCAAACCTGAACATTCTACTAGCCTCTAGCCCTGGTTGCCATGGCGACAGCTCTTCTAAGCTTCTGCCATGCCTCCCTTTTGTTTCACCCACAGAAACAAACCATAGAACATTCAAAACAACATACATTTTAACACATGTCACACAACATTTACACACAAATAATCAACATCATTACATTACCTTCCTTCCTCCCGAAATTATTTTTAATTCTCTCTGTCCAGAGTGAATTAAAAATAATGCCGATAGCAAGACATTATATAATCTTATACATTTCACATATACATTTATACTTACACAACTATATACAAACCATATCCATTCTGTAATCTGAATTTAAGTAACTCTCGATAAAGAGTCAGCTACTACATTCGATTTGCCTTTCACATGCACTACCTTAAAATCGTAGTCTTGCAAGGTAAACTCCATCTTAAGAGTTTGTTGTTAGTACCCTTAACATTACTCAGCCATTTAATGGCGCATGATCCGTCTGCAAAACAAACTTCCTGCCCCACAGATATGGTCTCAGTTTTTGAATCGACCACACTATGGCGAGACATTCTTTCTTGATGGTAGAAAGACTACTTTCTCTCGGCAATAGCTTTTTACTTAAAAACATTACAGGATGCTTTCCCCCATCCTCGTCAGCTTGACTTAAAACCGCTCCCAAACCTGTTTCTGATGCGTCGCACGTTAATATAAATGGACGATCAAAATCTGGAGCTTTCAACACTGCGCACACTGTATCACGCTCCATCTCTGGAGCCTGTGTAACCAGGGGAACCATCTCTGGGTTCCCGTGGTAACATGTTTTCTTCTTGGTTTTTTTCTGTATGTCAACTGTTATATCCTTTTTTTCTTTTCTGTTTTTAATCTGCTAACTACTTTATTGAATATAAAAACAGTTCAAAGATATTGTCCATTAGAATAGTGAAACAATCCAAAAAGGCTTGAAGAAACAATGTCCAAAAACCGTGGCAAATAGGCTAAAAGTTCAGCAAGGCTCAAAGTTCAGCAAGGCTCCACACAACCGTGCGGATCAGGAAACAAGGCAAGGCTCCGCACAACCATGCGGATCAGGAACAAATCAGGGCAAGGCAAGGCTTGATGACCACGGGCTAGCTTAGCTTCGAGGTCCCACTCCGCTTCACGCCTATTCAGGCAAGACGTGGCGGAGCACTGAGGATTCGTTCCCACGGATCCTATACTTAATCCCTCGGCCGAGGTCCCCGACGCTCTAGGCTTCTTCGTCTCCAATCGCTGCTCACGGACCTCGGCCGGTCTATGCTCTTAGACCATTCCCTTCTGCTAGACTCGATGTTCCGTCTCCTATCAAAGGTTCGACCTTGTCTCTCCGCAGCTGTGTTTCTATCTCCCTGAGAGCTCTCCTCCCTAGCCATTTCCCATGCGCTTTCTTCCATGTTTTCCCCTGGAGGCTCCTGAGAATTTCTTCCTCCCGGATGTTCATAGCTGCCAGAATCACTGTCCATCTGCACCTGGTTATCTATGTCTTCGCTAGGGCCAAACAACATTTCTTCCCATGCCAAGCTCTCTGTGGGTGAAAGAGGCCCATCAGGGGAAAGCTGCCCTTCGCCCCAGTCATCTAGCTCATCCTCTGAATCATGTTCTGGCACTGCTGGTTCTAATGCTAATGGGACCCCAGGTCCTGACCCCTGCCCTCCAGGCACAAACGAGAACTGCTGTGCTACGATATCTTCCTCTCAATTACTATTATACACACTTTCTAAAGCAATGGTTATTAAAGTGTGTTCCACAGAGCCCCAAGCATACTGAGGGGCTCTGTGGTTCTCCCTTCTCTCCCTCCCTCTCTCCCTCCAAGTTTTCCCTCCTCTTTCCCTGCTTTCCCCCCTCCCCTTTGTTTCCTTCCCCCAAAAGCCTATCCATCCCTGGCCATTAATAGGCAAAACCTGTCAGTATCTCACAATTCTGCAATTTTGCTGTCACTTACCTTGTACAATGTGCACCCATTATGTTTGTGTACCTTCAACCCCCCCCCCCTCCACTATTCCAGAGCTCTTTTTTAAATTTTTGAGTACTTTGGGGATTTTTCAAACTAAGCACAGCTTTAACTCCATAGTTGATTTTAAAATAAAAAAAATTTGTGGAGCAGTGGAAGTGCTGGAAGGCAGGATTACAAGGATATTCATATCACAGTTCAGCAGTATTGCGCGAATAGGGAGAAGTGCGATAATGAGGGTGTCCATGCTGGTGTATATCCACTACCATCAAATAGCAGCTTTGTCTGAAAAGTTTTTATTTTATTAAGATATGAATCCATCCACAGACTGAAAAAGAAACTATGACTTGCTTATTTCATCATCACCTGTATCTCCCTTCTTGGTTAATAGAGCAGCCTTTTGCCTGTAGCATATTGTCCATTGGAAGCAACATGTCTCTAGACAGAAGTAAAAAAAACCAGAGGCTATTCTACCTTCATGTGTGTTTACAATGAATCCTGGAAAGCTCATGGGAAAACAACTTCTAGCTTTAGCACAGAGGAGCCTGAGAGGCAGCTAATTTCAGATACACTCATTTACTATAGCAAGCTGACTGTATCATTTCTTAGTGCCCAGGCCTCCAAATAAGAGGTTTTGTGGTGTCATTTTCAGTCTTTCTATAAAGACAAGCATTTTATCCCTCAATAAGGGATATTACATATAATAAATGATGCCTGGCAAATCTAGTTTCCCATCAAAGGATAGATTTAAATGTCTTTTGAGGTGTGCTTAAACATGTGAGAAATATAGTGGGCATTTTGAGAAGTATGAAATTCACTGAATAGCTATGTTTTCACCTGTACATTAGTTTGGCAGGCATGGATAAGGCATTTTGTGCAAGAATTTTCAACTTGCTATACCTGTTAATATATATTGATATTAGGTAGTATTTTTCCCATGGGAAGATCAGTGTGTGACTGAAAGCGAGGAAGAAAATAGGAAATCCATTTTAGATCTTGCAGGAAGTAGATGTATTACAGTAGTAAGGGCCTCTTCACAGTGGTGTACACCTAAAGCCATAAACGTGTGACGGTGACAGTTACGGTACTGAAGCCCATTCATTGATGAAAACTGGGTTTGACTTCAGATCCTTGCCAAGAACAAATTCACTGGCAAGTCACACCTGTCATTGTTACCATGAAACAAATGAAATTCCTCACAAAGTCTAAACCAGACATAAAGGCACCTCTAAAGACTGGTGATCATACATGCTTTAAATATTTACTGCATGTGATGATATTATTTATTGCATTTCCTTGCTAAAATGACCAGGTTTTCTGAGCTAAACTGTCTTTGTTGACAGGTTGCATTTTCCTTGTCTAAACAATAAGAGCAACACAGCTGTTTTGTAGCTAATCCATAGCTAGCTTCTTCTACACCACCCCATTTTGTGAATGCATATTCGTCATCTTTAAGCTGTTCCAGGAATTGCCGTTACTTTCCTGTTGGCATCTCTAGATAAAAGCTTTCTCTGATGACTGATAACAGTGTTAGCTTAAAGACCAATGTCAAAAGTTCTTAGACGAGAAAACTGAAACATTTTTAAAGTTAAATATCCTGTATAGTATCCCACTCTCTGCCATTGCAAAGAACTTTGGACAAAGAATACAGAAACTTTTAATTGGATTTATCCAATTTACCTTTCCTCTCCATTTTCTCCTGCTCTTTTCCCCACCCTCTTTTAAAAACCCTCCCGAGAATGGTGTCTGATTTCCCCAGCAAGTGTAAAAGTAATTACAGTCAAACAGGGCTTTTAGAAAGGGGAAGCAGCTAATTTTCTTTTTCTGGGGCATTGATATTGTGGTTCTATGTTGTGGTTCTACACATCATGAAGGCAGGAGTATGAAGTTGTAGCACCCATGGGTCCGCTCGGGCAACGGGGGAGGGGTAATGCACCAGGGGTCCCGTTGGCATTGGGACCCGCACAGGCTGAAAGGGATTCGGAGGATGAGTTGGAAGGCCCAGAGCAAGATTGGTCAGCGGTGCCTTTCCCAGTCCACCGCCAGAGAGTTTAGCCTGGGATTTCGAATGGGAGCATTCTCCCGGGGAAGGAGCGGACCAGGTGGAGATGGGAGGCAGTGAAGCAGATAGCGGAGATAGTTATGAATTCCCAAATGGCCGAGGTTCCCAGGAGCTGGCTGAACAGCAGATGGAGGCTAGCGGATGGGAAATCTGGGAGGCTACTTCTCAGGAAGATAGCGATACTAGGCTGGAAGAGCGGGGCCGTTCTCATAACAGGCGCAGGGACATAGAGGAGGGCAGGAGGAGCTGGCACCTGTCCCTAGACCGTCACCGTTCGGAAAGTAGAGACTGGAGGGCCGGGCCTAGATCGTCGGGGCCCGGCCGAGGGATTGGCACGGCCCGTGGGAACTGATCCTCAGTTCTCCGGCCACGTCTATACTGAATAGGCGCGAAGCGGGAGTGGGACCACAAGCTAACCGTGGTCATCAAGTCTTGCCTTGCCTTTGCCTTGTTTCCTGAGCCGCAGTGGTTTGCGGCACCTTGCCCTGGTTCCTGATTCGCATTGGATGCGAAACCTTGCCCTGTTTCCTGATCCGCATTGAATTGCGGAGTCTTGCCTCGCTTCAAGCTATTTGCCATTATACTTTGGACTATTGACTTTATACTTTGAATACTTGCATTTATTGGACTATATACCTTTTGGACTGTTTTTATATTCAATAAACTAGTTAGCCTTTGATACGTCTCCGTGTGTGTGTTAAAGGGGCAGTTCTAAGTCGGCGTTCATGACAGAAGTGGGGATATTGAAGGCCCTGAGAGAGAGAAAAGTCAAAACACTTAATGGTAAAAGAGCATAAAAGTGCATTTCCCCTCTTATTTAAAAAGATTTATTGTTTAGAGCACTCCTAAATAACTTGTCAGAAGAACGTAATGACGAGAACCATTCTTAATCAGACTCAAGCTCTGTCTATTAGCCCAGTGTTCTGTTCCCACACTGACCAACCACATTGCCTATGAGATGCCCACAAGCACGATGGGAATGTAACACCACCCCCAGTCACATTCCCAAACAAATAGTATCCCAAGTCTCATCCCAGTGCTGATTTTCTTTGTACTTAGTGGGGTAGCAGTGGGAGAGAGTGGGTAGATGCTATCCAAGTTCCTGTATTCATACACCATAGATGTCTAGCCTTAGTCATAGTTGCCAAAAACTTCATCATAGTTGCCAATATTGTTAGAGGTTGCAGGGACAAAATAATTTATAGGGTTGGTTATGGCATACAGGTAGAGACATGTTGCTAACTCTTTCTCTCATGTTCCATTGCAGTCTGCCTGTTCACACCAAGTAATGTGAGAATTGCAAGCTGTGCATGTACTTTGATTAGTACATGTTGTTTACCTGTAACCGTGTTTCTTTGGTCATCTGTGAAATTCGCACATATGGCACACAAACTACCATATGTGCAATTTCACAGAGACTACGATGAAGACCTGTTACCATGTTTCTTCGAGTGGCCAGGTGTGAAATTTGCACGTAGTTTGTGCACCATATGTGTGATTTCAGAGAGACCATGATGAAGAACATTTTCTCATAACACAATCTTTTGCTTGACTTGGAGCTTGCCATCCCTTTTGCAGATGAAGTGCATACTTAACTTGCTAGGTATGTTGAGATACAATCAGCTCTCTGTATCCATGTTCATCCATTAATTAAATCATTGCTGCCTTGATTTTTTAAAAAAATATACACTCCCTCAACGCCAACCCCAATATAAAGAACATCATTTTACTACTCAATTGTGTATAATGGGGACTTAAGCAACCATGGATTTAGATATCCACAAGGGGTCCTGGAACCAAATCCCAGAAGCTCACTGTATATTATTGTAATGAACTTCTGGGGAGTGACTGAAGCTGTGTTATATAGTATGATAACAATGACATTTAAAAGAATGCCGGGGATGGCGTGGATGTAGCCCAGACACGTGATGAACTGTCTTCCCTGTTTCTACATCTGTTCCTTAAAAATGTAGAATTATATGCAAAAAAGAGGGAATGAGAGGGAAAATGAGAGAGAAAAGCTGTACATGCTTCATCCTTGTGTTTAAAATACATAAATAAACCAAGGAATAGAAAATGTGAACTATGTAATGAACAAGTCAAATACATATACATATATGTACAAATCCTATTCAATAATCCAAAATTTTAAAATCTCAAATAACTGTAAGATGATAGCTGGGACGGTAACTCCAATGTGAAAGAAAGTCCTGCATTGTAAAAAGTAGGATCAATGAATTGTTTTTCTTAAGAATTAAACATGGAAGGAAATGGGTTGAACTGATCCTTCCTTCCTCATTCTGTGATACTTTCTCCCTGAAGCTGCTTTTAAAAAATAAAAAACAACAACAACAACAAAACAACATATTAAAGCTTAAGATGCCTTTACGATCATTGTCTGTCTTGGACCTGAGTTGAACAGGCTCAAGAGATGTATTTTGTAATATTGCAGAAGCTGGTGTAAAGCTGACCTTTAGAAAAGATAAAATTCACAGTGCCAAGTATTTGGTTAGGTACAGATTATATACAATGTATAAATAAATGTGGGAATAAGTGGATAAAGTATATATTCTGCCTCCGAACCATGATGCCTACCCCACGTAAGTTGTCCTGAGATCTGGGGGAAATATATGTTAAAAAATTAAGTAATAATAACTACATAAATGTTCATGTAAAGCCTTGTACACTGGTTCTAGCATTCTTTAAAAAATGCACTGATAGAACAGTCTTAATTATTTTTTTGTAACCAGATCCTTTCCAATACTATTTGTTATGTCAATAATAATCAGTATAAAATAACACTTCTAACCCCATTTTTCCAATAATCCCACTCCCTTGGTTTTGGTAGCTTTTATACGAAAAGGTAACTGGGAACCTATGATGCCATAACCAAGCCTTTGAGAAAACTATATTGTCTGGCTTTCCTTGGGAACTATCTGATAGCTTCTGTTAAGATTAAGACCCTTATCAAACAGAGGCACTTTAGGCAAGGTGAAAAGATAACCAAATGAGTTTACTGAAACAAGATGAATAAAGGATTAACTCCACCCGGGACTATCATAAGGTAACTTAAAACAATACATTACAAAAGGAGATTTTCATGGTTGTAGTCATCTTTCTGAAATCTTTGAAAGTCTCTTGCCATCTGGAGCAAAGTGATGGTTATAAACTGTCTCAATCTTCTTATTTGTGAAGCTTAGGCTTGCCAAAAGCATCTGTTGTCCTTTGGACTGATGGTATAAAAATATTGCTAAATGCAGGTTCTAAGAATGCCTGTTTTTGGATTGCTTGGCCTAGGATTAGCAGACAATGCCCCAAGCCTCTAGTGACTGTAGAAAAGGGAGGAGTCAAGCAAGAGAGTTTTATACAGGGAAATGGAATAGACCAATTAAGGCTGGCCTCTGGAGGGTGTTATGCTCCACTCAAAAACTAATACAAAAGAAGGTGTCCACACTATTGGGAAAATCTATGAACAGGGGGAACTGAAGCAAAGGGGAGGAAAAGGCAGTTCCAAAACTTCACAGAACCATTTGTTCATCATAAAGATAAATGAGCACAGCTCCCTGAATTTGGTTTCTGCTCAACATACATAGTTGTTCTTTCCCCTCTTTTCCCCAATATGCAACAACATTTTTGCTTTTATTCAAAATACAAGCAAAGCATTCCAAAACACCATTTCAAACAGTTGTTTCCAGAGTCAGTAAAGTGGATTGCACTTTAAAGTAATATTCTTAAGACTGAAGGTTAAATAAGGGAAGGAAAAATTGTTGCAGCAGAAAGATAAGATTAGTGGCATTCTGCCTCCTGTGTTAATCTCTACTTTTTCTTTGCATTTTAATGTTTAAGACTTTTTGTCTCAATTCAGCACACTCCTTTGAATTGACAGATACAATCCATATTCATGGATTCTGCATCCATGGATTCAACCACCCACAGTTTGAAATGGAGCCCCCAGTGGTGCAATGGGTTAAATCCTTGTGCCGGCAGGACTGAAGACTGACAGGTCGGAGGTTTGAATCTGGGGAGAGTATGGATGAGCTCCCTCTGTCAGCTCCAGCTCCCCATGAGCTCACATCAAAACATGCAGGCATCACCTGGGCAACGTTTTTGCAGATGGCCAATTTTCTCATACCAGAATTGACTTGTAGTTTGTCAAGTTGCTCCTGGACTTCAGCATCTACAGATTTTGGTATCCATGAGGCATGTTGGAACTAAACACCATTAGATACCAAGGGCCCACTGTTCGTAGACCTCTGCTCAACCTGAGAGGTGCAGGTCAGTGTAATATCTTCACCTAGGCAGGTAGAACTCAAATTCTACACAGTAACCCAGAATCGTCTTGGATTAGAACATGGTGTGATGCCACAAACTCTAGTTAACACAATTATAAACTTAGTTACTTTTTTATCTTCCTCACTCCCATATAGGAACACAATGCTCCCACGAATCACTAGATTTTTCTTCAATACCACCTGACTAATGATGTTTGGCTTGTCTGCCAACTTAACCTATTCCCTATCCTTGGGCCAAAGTGTCTAATAGGAATTTGGCTAATAGATTGGCTCTTTTTTGAGAGAGAGAGTGAAAGAGATGGAGACATACACACAGAGAGAACATTTCAGGGAGAATATGAGCAGAGTTAGATGAAGAAATTTTGTTGCCCGAGGCAAAGGATGGTATGCAGCTAATCCGCACTCTATGCTTAGATGCTAACTGGACTGGCAATTCAAAAACTAGCAATGTTGCTTGATGCTCAGTTGTTGGTGGCTGGGAGGGCCTTTGCATAACTCAAACTTGTGCGCCAGCTGCGACAATACCTCGTGAAGTCTGACTTAGCCAGGGTGGTCCATGCCTTGGTTACATCCAGACTGGACTATTGCAATGTGCTCTATTGTGTGGCTGCCTTTGAAGATGGCCCAGAAGTTTCAACTGGTACAATGGACAGCAGCCAGGCTCCTTACTGGAGCAAACTATAGAGAGCATACAATGCGCCTTTTAAAACTGCTTCATTGACTGCCGATAAGTTGCCGAGCCAAATTAAAGGTGCAGGTTATGACCTATAAAGCCCAAAATGGTTCAGACCCCGCCATCTCCACGATCACATCTCCTTCTATTAACTGGCGTGAACTGTAAGATTTCCAGGGAAGCCCTCCTTTTACTCCCATCACCGTCACATGTACGGTTGGTGGGGATGAGAGAAACCCTTCCAAGGGAAATAAGACAGGCCCCATCTCTCCCCTTCTTTCGTAAGAGCTTGAAGACCTGGCGGTTTTAACAAGCCTTTGAGCATGACCAGTTCTAGCCCAGCCCCAAACATTGTTGAATATGGCCTTGCATTATTAGCATCCCTCTAATAGGCCCTGGAAATGAGCAGCCGCCGCAGACCCGTCCTGCTATTGTTGTTAGCCTGTTATAGCACTGTACATACCTCATTTTGAGTTTGTACTAGCCTTGGCCTGGTTTTTTAATTTCTTTGAAAAGGCAGGATTATTTTTAATATACATGTGATAATTTTATGCTTATGTTATTTTGTTAATTTTATGTTATGCTGTTTACTTTGCATGTTTAGGTGATGTTATTTGGAAACCACCCTGAGTCCCCCTCGAGGAGATAGAGCAGTATATAAATAAAGTTATTATTATTATGTCCTCAATTATCCCTGGGACCGTTAGGGTTGTTTATGGGATGGCATCTTAAACTTTTTCCACTCAAGACATTTTTATGTGAATCCTTTCCACCCAAGACCTTGGTATGCAGATATATAATATATAGTAGGTATAAAAATTAAACATTGATTTATAATAAATTAGCATTTGCAAGGTTGCTAAACAGGCTGATTTTCTTTTTTATGAAGTACATCTGAAGCATTGTCTGTAAACACTGCATGTTGCTGCTAATGTATTCATGTAAATAGGTGGTGTTCAGAAACCAATTTTTTGTGACCCCAACATTGAGCTAAGGGGAAAGCTGGCAGAATCATCTTCTTAGCATAGCATTCTTTTGAGTTTGTACTAGCCTTTTCAAAGGAACCTGAGAATTTAACGATAAGTCTTACCCCACCTTAAAGTCCAACCATTCCCATGCCACCTAAAATATCTGGTATTGCAAATTCTACACACAGGGAGAGCAGTGGTGTCAAAGGTAAGAAAGGTGGTATATAAATACTGTAAATAAATAAATAAATAAATTCCTCGACTTTAAAATCCTCCTGTTTCTATACACTCCAAAGACAGAATACCATGGGCAACCCACAGAACAACTCTTACAGTGTTTGATGGGCTCTTTGGGACTCTATCTTTAAAGTGTATGGAAATGGACTAAACACTTTTTCTGATGAGCTCATAAGAAATAGTGGTTTAGGGAACCACTGAAGGGAATTCAGAATTCATGAGAAACAGCCAAGAAATGCAACTTCTGTGTCACAGTATTTTGCTACCTCACTTTGCCAAATTGTACAGCAAGCCCCGAGCATAAAAAATTATAGCTATACCTACCACTTTAATCCTAATATAAACAACACATAAGTTTTGAGCTTATTCCATCTCGCCTCATGTTTCTTGGCTTGTTATTTAAATATTTGCAAACTTGCTTCACTGCTTTGCTGCTAAGACTCATAATGTTCCACCCACCTTCCTATAAGATTTGTACAAGTATGAAAAAGAACAAGGAATTATGTATGTGAGACAGGTGAATGAATCATTTTAATAAGCTTTTATTTTCTGCATCTTCCTTTGGGAACACAGAGAAAAATGTGGAGGGCTGCAAGGCATATTGAAATACAATGCCTGATATTTAAATAGCTGTATCCTATTTCGAAATATACATACTTCTGTATGCAGATGCCATTTAGAGGTGCTAACTATGCTCTTATTCCTTGTGTAGATTTGAAAAATGAAACTGCCCAGATGTGCAGAAAAACAAATCAAGATCCCAAACTAATCCCTTGAACAACAAAACAACTCTTCCGCACATTTTCAACTCCTATCTCGTAGAGTGTCTTTGTAATCTGCCTTATGTTTCTGACTTATGTTCATCCAAAAGCAAACATATTCTTCTCAAGATTTGCTTGGAAGGGGTTAGCTTTTGCTTCCCTCTGAGGCTGAGATAATGTGGCTTATTCAAGGTCACCTACTTGTTTTCAATGGCTGAGCAGGGATTTGAACCCTGGCCTCCAGAGTCTTAGTCCAGTGCTCAACCACTATCCTGTGCTGGCTCTTCCACCCGAGTTCAATGAATGTGAAATGGATTTGCCAACATAGGAGGGGGAAACATATGAGCTGCTCTGTGTAGAGACGAGACCACAAGAGCCATCCAACGTGCTGCACAGGAACAAATCCCAACAGATGGCCATCCAGCCTCTATTTAAAAATCTCCAGAGAATGAGGACGGTTCCACACAGCCCTTTAACCCGGGAGCAACTGGGTTTTAAAAATGTGATTGTGCCCTGGTTGAAAACGGCACATGCCCCAGAAAGTGTGTGCTTTTCTGGGGGTGGTGGTGGTGTGTGTGTGTGTCCCCAGATGCCCTGCTAGGCTTTCCCAGCACAAAACAACACCCGCCCACAGAAAAATGTTCAAAAAACATGACTCGGACGGCATTTCCCTGGTGTTGGAGCTCTACTGGCATATAGAAATGACACGCTAGGAAAAGGGAGGGGGCAGGAGTGCTTCCCCCCCTTCTCCTGGTGTGTCATTTCTACATGCCAGGAGAGTTCTGGAGAAGGGTTAATGGCAGCTGGGTAAGCTATTTTCCATCTCAAAGACTTTTTTGGGGGAGGGCGGTTGGGAGGGGATCAGGGATGTCTTGGATTTCTTGGGCTCCATGATCCCAAGAAACCGAAGACAGTTGTGTAGATGGCCACCGGAAGTTGCGCAGCATGATCCCCGGTCACATCTTCATGGTGCCTGCAGCTGCCAAGACCTGGATCTTCTGAAATGGGTCTCTCCAGCTGACAAATTATTTCAGAACAAAGCAGGATTTTCGTGGATGCCCCCTTTGTCCTCACTACCTGCCAAGACATGTTTTCTGTCAGGAAGTTTTTGTGAAATATTTAGATGGAATCTCTTTTCCTCTAATTTGAATCTATTGCTCTGTGTTCTAGTCTCTGAAGCAGCAAAAAGCAAGCTTCTTCCCTCCTAAATATGACATTCTTTCAAATATTTAAACATGGCTATCATGTCTCTCTTAACCTTCTCTTCTCAAGGATAAATGTGTTTAGTTCTTTAACTGCTCCTCATAGGGAATATATTCCATTTTGGTTGTCCTCCTTTGGACATATTCTACATTTACAGTGGAGACACCCATTCTCTTTATACTGCTCAGAATAGTGTTCCAATCAGATATATTGTGGGCAATGTATACCTTCTGAAGTTACTGTAGGCTCACAAGTGCCTTTCCTTTCAGGCCATGTCATTCCGCTGGCAATCATCAGTGAAAGGGAATGTGATGGGGTGGCTCATGGTACTCCGTGCACCCTCCCTCCTCCCCTCATTACATGGTGGGGATGGGAGAGGGTGCTTTGGCACTCTTTCCCTCTCTCAATCAGATGGCAGAAAGGGCTGCAACGCATGGCCACGTGCATTGCCCCACCGCACTTTCTGCCATCACATGACAGAAAGGGGAGGAAAGTGCATGTAGCTTTGTCAGAGCTACCTAAACGACACTTTCCTTCCTGTAGTAGATGAGAACCTGCCTTTTGGAGCTTCCCCTCCACTTTGGATGGAATGTGGGTGGGGCTTACCATGCGTCATGTGAAGATACATGGCAAGCCCCATCCTTGCCACACATAAAAGCATGTATCATCATGCGACGCATGGCAAGCCCTGTCCTTGCCATGCATAAAAGCAGCAAAACGGGGCAAAATGCCCTGTGTGGCAAGGTCTATGTATGTGTTTCTTCATCTCTTTCCATGGACTCTTTTTCACCTTCAACAATTACAGCTGGTCTCTGGTAAGTGCTTCCCTCAGACTGATACTCTGGTGTCCTCTCTTCCTTGAGTTGTGGTTGCTATTATATTTGCTCTGAATTGCAGCTCAAGTGGCAGCTTCAGCTAAAATCGGCTTACCCCAATGGTCCTGCCTAGCTCCTGATAGATCACCAAATGCCCTGAAGTAGGTCTTCCAAAAGAATTTCTGAGCAAGGATGGAACATAGAGCAGATAGAAAAGTTCACTCTTTGATAACAGCCAGTGTCTTCTGTTGGAAGCAGTCATCACAGAAGAGCTCCTTTAATGAAGATTCTCGGAAGGAAAGGACAGAGCAGATGGAAATGTCTGCTTAAGATGCTTATGATTCATAAGATTACACTATGTAGCTCCAAATTATACTGTTTGAAACTTACACTAAAAAAGGAATGCATGCTTTGATTTGTCCACAGCTGAACATGTCTAGCTGTGTTGTAGTTATACTATCTAATACTATCACAGTATATGATTCTTGCTTGATAGAAACATAATTGACAGAAATTAGAGCCTTCTTCTACTGGGATTTCTCGGAAACTGTTATTTTCCCCCTTCCTTTGAATTTTGAACAATAAACATTTATCTTATGTAGAAAGAAAATGACTTACATTCACCCTTATTTTTGGACTTGTTTCAAAAGTATTATATGGATGTAAAATTAAATTTTACAACACCCACTATGATGGTATTATTATCTTTGCTTGCAGATGGAGATTCAACCTACCTAAGACTACGCAATGAGTCAGTGTGGAAATAACTCCTTCTTCAGAACTCCCACAGGGTTATCTTAGCCATCAGAACAAATAGCCTTTCTACACAGGGTCGAATACTGTCCCCTCTGGCAGGGCCAGCACTATCATCAGGGAGAGCAATGTGGCAGAAGAAGTAGATACTGAGGGATGAGAAGATTTTCCATGCCACAGCTTCTGGTCTGAGCCCTACCATTAGCTTGTTGCTCTCAAACATATTGGAGAACGCAATATGTTATTTTCTGTTGCAAATATTGGAAAGTTCCATCTTTGTACTTTCTTGTCAGGGTGCATTTCTTTATGGTAAATATTGCTGAACAGAATTTCATTGCTGAAAACAAGAATACAACTTTTACATTCCTTATTCTAGTGGCAAAGATCATTTCTCTAAGGCCTTGCCTTTTCACATGGTTGCTCTGTGTGCTATTTTCTATAATCGTCTACTGTATAATAGGTTGAAAAAAGAAGTTATATAGGTGTTTTTTTCTTTACATAAAAGATATATCAGAAAAGGATGGTTTCTGTTCAACCCCTTCAGGGTTAATTTAGCCACTAAAATTGGCTTCCTCTCTACAGACAAGGCTAGTCCTACTTAGGTATAGTGAAGTAGCTGTCCGAGAATCATCCAACTCATAATCAATGTAAAATAAATTCCAGCAGTTACAATCTGTGGAATGGCAGGATGCAAGCCATTGACAGTATTCGGGTGCACCTACACTGTATAATTAATGTAGATGGACACCAATTTAACTCCCAGGACTCAAATTTTCTCTTGGTGGCCCTGGGTGAGCCACATTGTATCTTTAGTTTATTTACTTACTTACTTAGGTGATCCCTCGTAGCTCGAGGATGATTGTCTTACAGATGGGGTGTCTTGGCGGTAGGTCAGTAGCTGGCTGTGGAGCCCTATTCTTGATCCGCATATTTTCCAACAGTGAGGACATTGTTTCCAGGTGGAAGATGGTCCAGGTCAGGGTTGGCTTGATGTGCCTTCCTCTTGGCAATTAAACTACCCCTATTTCCAGACAAATTTAGTCATTTTAACATATTTTTCAAGTTGCATGCCATCTTTAATCAATCTTAAGGATTCCCTCCATCACTTCTTAAGTCATTAAATGAAATAAATAACATAGCATAAAATCACAGAGTTGGAAGGACTTGTAGCCATTGAGTCCAATTCCCCACTCAATATAGGAAATCCAGCGAGAATATCCCCAGCAATTAGCTGCCTGGCCTCTTTTCCTAGAGGTATAGAGAAAGAGAGCCCACCACCTCTCTAGATAATTGGTTCTGTTGTTGAATAGTTCTTACTATCAAAATTTTCATTTGCATGTTAACTCAAATTCTACTTTCCTGTAATTCAAAACCATTACACCTGGTCCAGTGCCTTAGGGCAGCAGAGAACAAATCTGTGATAACCATTTAGACCAGTGTTTCTCAATCTGGGGGCTGGGATCTCTGTGGGGGTAGTGAGGAGGTTTCAGAGGGTTCGCCAAAGACCATCAGTAAACACATATTTCTGATGGTCTTAGGAACCCCTTTGGCAGAGAATGCTGAAGATCTCTCTGCCTGTCCTTCTTTTCCTTTTCGGAAATAGACAGCTAATCTTTCCACCAAAGGCCCTCCTCTGCTGTGATTGGCTGGCCTCTCAGCCAAGTGGAGGGCTGTTTCTGAGACTCTAAGCAATTCTATCATTGGGGGGGTTCACAATTCTCTTTGTAGGTGAACTATAAATCCCATCAACTACAACTCCCAAAGATCAAGGTCGATTTTCCCCAAACTCCACCAGCGTTCACATTTGGGCATATTGAGTATTCATGCCAAGTTTGGTCCAGATCCATAATTGTTTGAGTCCACAGTGCTTTCTGGATGTAGATGAACTACAACTCTCAAACTGAAGGTCAATGCCCACCAAACCCTTCCAATATTTTCTGTTGGTTGTGGGAGTTCTGTGTGCCAAGTTTGGTTCATTTCCATCATTGGTGGAGTTCAGACTGCTCTTTGAATGTAGGTGAACTATAAATCCCAGCAACTACAACTCCCAAATGACAAAATCAATCCTCTCCCAACCCCATCGTAGATGTTGGCGATAGGTGACCCATGTTACAGACTCATAAAGGAGAATAGACAGTATGATAGCTCTGTACACACTGATTTTGGTGCTTTGTCTCAGGTGTTTGTTATTCCACACATATGTGGAAACTTTAGGAGATTGCAAAAAGGGTATACTAGAGGATGGTCATGGCATCAGATGCTCTCTGTATATCCTATTGTGCATTTCTGGGGAAAATGCCCACAAAACGTTGAATTTAGTTCTTAGGAGACTCTACCAATATAACTAATGATGATCAGAGATGACAGTTCATGAGATTCTGAGAGTCCCGTCCCCATGATGATACAATCATCTCAGGATTTAGCAAACCTTTCCCTAGAACTTAAAAAACTTAGATTTTTCTGGGCTGGCTCAGGGATCTGGGAATTTTAATTCATTCCAAAAGTATTTTTTTTCCAGACTCTGTCTTTTTTTCTGCCAGCCTTTCCCTCCCCCCCTAAAAATCTGGCTCTTCTGTTGGCATGAATTACTTGGCTTTACTTCAAACCCTCTACACATCTTATACTATCTAATACTAATATAAACATTTTGGAAATTTTCTACACATTATTTGGGTTCTGAGCAGCATCTAGGACAACTCTGAGCCAAAAATAAGATGTAACAGAGAAGATACCTTTCTTTTCCTTTACTTTATATGGATTTGATTCCTTGTTTTTATTCTGGCTGGTCTGGGAATTTGAATTCACAGCCCAGTCATTCAGAATGTCAATTGTCTTCCAGGGCACTGCACTGTATATCCCTGGGCAGAACATACTTTAAAAGACCATCTGATTTTGTAAAAGGGATCTTGTCAGGATATAAACCTCTCCTTCTCATCATTGTGTTAAATTTGGCAATATACGATAAACTGGGAATGGCTTTTGCTTGCGAAACTGTCTCCTTGCCTTCACAGTTGTAAATACTTGTGCCACTGGCATAACTGATGAAAGCTGGGACAATTTCATGTTGTTATTGTTGTTGTTGTTATTATTTGAAACACAACAAGATGAGTCCACAGCAGACACTTTACTGGCTGTTGTATTGGCTCACATTTCGGACTCTTCCCAAGTGTCTAGGACTGTGTGATGTATTGGCGAATAATGTGTACAGATCCAAGCAGGGTGACCTTCTGCAGCTGGCAGATGGGAATTTTGTCAGCGCCGATTGTGTTTAAGTGCAGGCCAAGTTCTTTAGCCACTGCACCCAGTGTGCTGATCACCACTGGAACCACCTTTACTGTCTTGTGCCAGAGTCTTTGCAGTTTTATCTTTGAATCCTCATATTGTGTAAGCTTTTCCAGTAGCTTCTTGTGAATTTTGCTGCCACCTGGGATTGCAACATCAACCATTCATACTTCGCCTTTTTTCATGATTGCCAGGAGTATTATTATTATTATTATTACCCCACTTTATCTGTCCTGCAGGAGACTCAAAGTGACTTAACATAAAAACATCAGCATACAATTTAAACTATACAAATATACAACTTTGAAAACAGCATTAAACATCATTAGCATTAAACTATTCAGATTAAATTTTTAAAAAGTATAAAACAACAGCAGCCTCTGACATGATCTTAAAAACCTTCTTTTTAAGTCTGCCTGAACAAACAGGTTTGTTGTTGCTGTTAAAAAATTACATATTGTAGTTGGGATGTGTTGTCCCAAGAGGAGATTTGAACCTTGGTCAGATAGTCTAACATTAAAACCACTGTATCATGCTGGATCTCTCTATGTTCACATATAAACCTATATATTAATATGAATTGTTTCATGTTGTCATGATGTGTTGTTAAGTCAACTTCAACAGCTTCAACATTGGAAGAAACTACCTTGGAGGCTAATGGATTATCCTCCTTTTGATATCTTTAAACAAAGGTTGGATGACAATTTCTTAGAGTACTTTGACAGTGTGTCCTGCAAGAACTTGCAGTCCCTTATGTCTTATGGTTCCATGATCAATGGTAGTTTCATATCTTTGATATTTTCTGATGGTAATATTATGTTAATTGTATAGTATTTCACTTTGGAAAGACATAATCAGAACAAACAGTGTGGCATTCATGATAAGGGTAGTAAATAAAATGGGTTATAATGCAAAGTCTTAGTGAATAATATCAATAACACTATATGGAAAAAACGATAACTATGAAGATTATCCGTAAAGTAAGGTTACAAGGCACGCAGCTGTCACAGGGAATTTTCACAGAGGAAGTTGGTATCACTGCCTTGTAGCGGGAAGCCAGTGGAAGCGAACAAGCCGTGTCAGTTGTCAGTAGCTCATCGACTGGCATTGTAGTGAAGGCTAGAAATGAGCATCCTCATTCCGTTTTCCTCCAAGTGTGAAGTTCATCTGTAATATGCTACCTAAATACTTAGGGCATGGATGCTGCAACAATTAATTGTGAAATTGTTTCAGTTTATGGAAAGGATGTAATGTCAAGACCGCATGTGACAAAATGAGCATGGAATATATCTGAGAGATGTATGTGAGACCATGAAGCAAGCTATGATATATGGTGTGGGGGCGGGAGAAGTAGCTGGTGGCACTATTGCTATTATCCAGATGGAATTGGTTTTTTCCTAAAACATAGTGACCTACCTAGGAAATATTAGAAATCATTTGGAAATGCTTTCTCAATAATATATAGTTTTAATCATACTATGATAATTATTGTACTTGTGTTTTGGTTCTGTTTGCAAGATGATACATCTGTTTGGGTTTTGCTACTGTGTGTAGTATTATGCTGGACAGGGAATTCCAACTCATGGAGAGATTCCACAAGGAGTTTCTTTAAAAAAAATTACATTAGGATTTCTACATATGATATGGAGAGAGGGAGAAGTAGCTGGTAACACTGTTGCTGTTATCCAGATGGGAACAGATTTTCCTAAAACATAGTAACCAATAATTCTAGTTATGAATAGTTTGCATGGATTTTGCTTTGAAAATGTCTTGAATTCGAGTGAATGGTAAAGTATGTTATACTTATTTTGCACAAGTTGCCATTTGAATACAGTTCTACACACATTTTTAACGTATATTTTAGATTGTTTGGGTCAAATAATTAATAAAATTTTTTTTAAAAGACAGCATGTGACAAAATGGGTATGGAATGTTGTAAATGAGCCTCCAGTTACTACAGATAGTAGCATGGAGGAAGGTGCTGAGGCAGTAACATCAAGCAGTAGCTCAGTTTGGGGCGCGGCACTGGATGATCAGGCTCCTACAGCTGGGGTAAAGAGAGTGGCTAGTGCCTCAAGCCTTGACTCAGACAGAGAACAAAGGCGAAAGATTCAGCATCTACTTAGGGAGCCTTCTGAGTCTGATACATTTGAAGGGTTTCCAGGGAATGCAGAATTACAGTCAGAGGAAAGTGATACAGACCTAGATTCAGCATTGGTGCAGGAAGTGAGAGATGTGTGCAATGCGGACTCAGGGGACAGCACATTTCTGGGGTTCCAGACGGATCAGGACTGGCCATCTTCTCATTCAGAAAATGAGTGGGGCACTTTAAGCCAAGAAGAGCTGTGGCTGGGTTGGAGATCTGGACATGGTACAACCGCTGCAGGGAATGGGAATGCTGCTGCTTTGGAGCAGGCGGGTTCTCTGATGAATCTGATTGATAGTGCTATATAAGAAGTGAGTATTTGGCTTGACCCTCACGGTGGTTAAGGAGTTTGTTATTCTGGTTCATGTATCCTGTGTTCCTGTGTCTTGGTTCCTGGTTTCCAGATTACTCCTGCTGCCGTGTACCTCTTGACCTTCACTGTGACTGCTCTCCTGTCGACTCTGGAACGTCTCCTCCTTTTCCTGTGTGTTTGTTTCCTGCCCTATGATCTCTGGATTGTTTGGACCATGCCTTATGGACATCCCTTTGATTGAACGCCGCAGAAGGACGTCTGCTGTTTGTTTTTGAGTTCTTTTCTTCTCAGCATTTTTGGTTTTGGGGTTCCCTGGGGTTATTGGGGCTTTTTGTACAGCCGATGATAGGCTATTTTTTGTTCTTCCAATACCCATTTGTTGTTCAAATAAACTTTTGTTATCTTTTAACTCCTTGGTTGGGATGTTTTAAGCCACCTCTCTCACAGCCCTGATCTCGCACCCAATGACTATCAACTGTTCACTAAGTTGAAGGAACACCTTGGTGGAAAACACTTTTTTGATGATGACGAGGTGAAAACCGAAGCAATGAAACTGGCTGAAAAAGGTGGAGGGAAACTTTGATGACACAAACATGGATGGCAAAATGTATTGAACTGAATGGTGATTATGTGGAAAATAATGTAATACCTATGCTATAATCCCTCTAAGTTTTATTAAAATATATTCATTCTTTGTATTCTTAAAATATCTTGTAACCTTACTTTCTGGACAACCCTCCATGTTTATGCTCCAACTATAGAGGCCAAAGAGGAAGAAATGGAAAGATTCTGAGTTGAAATCCAGAAGGAAATTGATAACACAGCAGAAAAAGGGGCATATTGATAATCTTCGGTGGCTGGAATTCAAAAGCAGGAAACAGACTAGAACCAAAGATGTTTGGATAATTAGTTTTAGGATTGAGAAATGAAGCAAGAGAGCAACTTATCCAATTGGTAGGACTTGATGCTGGAAGGAGACTTCCTTGGGACAAATAGTGAACTAGTGCTGCCACAGCTAGTGGTATTACCAGTAGTGGTAGTAATAAGTAAATAAGGTATTCTGAAGTTGTGCAAGATTCTTGTGTCTGAAATGCAGCAGCTTACTGTGGGGCTGACTACAATAAATCCCTTGGTAGATTTAAAAGCACTTGGCAAAAATAGGGATCATTATCTCCATAGGAAACTGCAACACACAGAGCAGAAAAGCTGATTCTGAAAGAAGCTGATGTTTCACATCTTATGAGTGTAGCTCTGATCAAGCTGAGCCAAGCTGCATCCGACAATGTTGACCAGTGGGGAGTAATACATACAGGGCCTTCACAGCATGTTTGGCTCTGTTTGCTATGGCTGCAGCTGAACTGAACTTCATGCAATTCAGACAGAAGCCCACTTAGCTTGAATCATGTTGCCTTCTGGGTGGCCAAGAAGCAAAAGAGGCCATATTGGAGTATAGGCAGCAGTGCAGTGGACTCTGCTATGGTCTTGCATGGATGATTTCAATAGCAAGCAATAAAGCTTGTATAATAAGGTAGCAGACCTGAACAGCCTGGAGAAGTTAGGTTTTTGAACCACAACTCGATGAACTGGATTCTACAGGGTGGGCCAAAAGTCACAAAAGGGTTTCAATACGTAATGACTTATTTATATATTTTGGTTTTAATTTACAATATCATATTATCATCTATAATATGTATCAGAAAGAAAAATTCACTATTTTACATTTTTTCCATAAAGTTATTAAAACATCAGATTCTTTTGTGACTTTTGATCCACCCTGTATAATCTGTAGTCAAAAATTAACTTTTTCAAGTCTTTGACTAGCTTTATCCTAAAATACAGTAGATCACCCTGAAAAAACAAAACAAAATTAATTCTTCTGAATTACTATGTGTCTGATAATCTTCCTGTAGGATCATTTTGCTCTTACAACAGTTAGGAAGTGTGTTCACTCATTTTTGCAGTAATTCAACATTTAGTTGGGCTGTGCTTCTGATGATAATATTTAGAATCAGTGTGACTGAATGGCTTTTTCTGGTCACCTCCTGCTGTTTTGGATTTCAGATCCCAGTATCTCCAGACAGCATGGCCAATGGTTGGTGGTAGTGAGAATTGTTGTCCAAAATATTTGTTGTACAGCATGTTGAAAGTTTGAATAGTGGACCAGGCAGGAGTGTATCTACGCTCTACAATGAATGCAGTTTGGCAATGCCATGGAAACATGCGAGTTGTAGCTTGGTGAAGCATCAGCACTATTTGGCAGAGAAGACTCAAATAAAATGGGGAAAATGGGAAAAAGGGAATATACCAACTCAAGCACTTTACAGAAAAAGCAGGACATGAATGTAAACAAGAAAGTGATTGCACTTTCAAACTTGGTTCATTGTTAATGAGACCCTATAAGCTTAATCTCTGCACCACTAATTTGTTTGACTGGGCTGTTTCCTACAAACACAGCAAGGTTTAGATGACTATTGTACATGGAAATAGACTCAATTTTAGTTAGACGTTGGCACAGTCTTGAACTTCTGATGTATTTCTTGAAAGTAAAAACATGCATTCAACATGCTATGTGTATTTGAAGAGCTTGAAACACACTGTACATCCATATATTGTATGCAAATGTAGTTATGGGCCCATTAAAATGTCCTCGTGAACAATGTGGACAGAAATATGTATAGAGTTCCCCTCCCTTAAAAATAATCCACAATAATAGATGAGGAACAGACTTGGAAGTAGAACTGAACTAATCTGCCCACTCCGGGTGAATTCGTGGCTAAGATGAAATTTTATGTGGAGGTTTCCTAAAGCTTGCACTTTTAGCCACTAGATGCCATCAAAAAAGCTTGTTTCTGTCTCTATGAAAATATGGCAACAGTACACCAACATTTCTGCCCCAGCCTTTCCTCCAAGCTAGTGGAGAGTTTTTAGTAATAGGAGTAATTAACACACTTGGGGTCATTTCTGTGTCCCATAAAGGAACATAAAGAGCTGTCAGAACAGACTGAGACATGATTGCTCTGCAGGCTTATTTTCTCTGCCTTTTAAAATTACTTTTGCTTTGTGCTTGGGTTTTGATTTTTCGGTCCTCTTTGTGCTAAGAAAGCTAGAGAGCAAAAACGGTCTGTAAATTGCAGTCACGCTGAGCTCAGGGTAGGTAGGCTAGTTAAAGGTCACTCTCAGACTAAATATAGCTGTTTTAGGCATGGAGGTTAGAAGGATAAGGAAGAAAATTGTGTGTGATTATGGTAGTGTGTGACGACACCATTTGTATAAGCACTGTTCCGACTCTTCTTTGGCTGGCCAGATCCAAAGAGCTTGAGCTTTGAACTGAATCAATTTAATAGTCCCAGAAGACAAGAACCTTGCAGGATGATTATCATCATTATAGAATATTAACTTTTTTGAGTAGCCAGATGGTTTCCCAGCCTGATTGTCTTTGAAGTGTCTGGCTGTGTAGCCACAGCGTTGCAGCTGGCATTGAATGGAGTGGCTTTCTCACTTTTCTCAGGATGCCATGTGCTGCTACTGGTGGCATTTGCCTTTGGGTTCCACATGGCATGAAAGGATGCTCTTGGCACTGTATTTTCTGCAGCCCCAAAATATAGCTGAATTCTTTATACTAAACCTGATCAGGAAAAACATTTTAGTCTCCCCTACTTTTGATTTAAGCGGGAGACAGGGGGAACAGACAGTAGAGAGGGGAAACTACGTAGGTTTAGAGGATAAGATGTTAGCTTAGTATTTGTTGCACATTGATTTTACCAAATTGGGTTTTTGTGTGTAGAATTTATGTTTAGACTGTGTTTCCCAACTGATAATGATGAATAAACAAAGAGAAAAACAGCATGTATTGTAAAAGCAGCTTTGATATGCTAAACCCAGTAGCTATAACTTAATACATTTAGGCTATGATAAGACTGAATTAGTGGAGTTGTTTGGAAAGCGTTCTTGAAGGTGATGATGAAAGGAAATTTAAGAATATCAGACAGGTCTTTTTTTTGTTATGACGTATAACATCAATACAGCATCCAATTCAGCCCTGTGCATAAGTAAGTCTCACTAGATTTACTCTTAGGAAAATGTGTACAGCAGCGTTTCTCAACCTGGGGGTCGAGATCCCTGGGGGGTTGCGAGGGGGTGTCAGAGGGGTCACCAAAGACCATCAGAAAACACAGTATTTTCTGTTGGTCATGGGGGTTCTGCGTGGGAAATATGGCCCAATTCTATTGTTGGTGAGGTTCAGAATGCTCTTTGATTGTACTATAAAACCCAGCAACTACAACTCCCAAATGTCAAGGCCTGTTTTTCCAAACTCCACCAGTATTCACATTTGGGCTTATTGAGTATTTGTGCCAAGATTGGTCCAGATCCAACATTGTTTGAGTCCGCAGTGCTCTCTGAATGTAGGTGAGCTACAACTCCAAAACTCAAGGTCAATGCCCACCAAACCCTTCCAGTATTTTCTGTTGTTCATGGGAGTTCTGTGTTTTAAGTTTGGTTCAATTCCATCATTGGTGGAGTTTAGGATCCCAGCAACTACAACTCCCAAATAACAAAATCAACCCCATCCCCACCAGTATTCAAATTTGGGCGTTTTGGATATTTGTGCCAAATTTGGTCCAGTGAATGAAATACCTCCTGCTTATCAGATATTCATGTTACAATTAATTACAGTAGCAAAATTATATTTATGAAGTAGCAACAAAAATAATTTTATGGTTGGGGGTCACCACAACATCAGGAACTGCATTAAGGGATCGCAGCATTAAGAAGGTTAAGAACCACTGGTGTACAGGATTGCAAATGTCTTTTCATCTTAAAGATTGTTATCATTATCATCACCATTTTTATTTCTACCCTGCCTTTCTCCCCGTGGGGACTCCAGGCTGCTAACAATCTTAACAATTAAGTCAGATGATGACTGATTTGGGTTCTTGTTGCAAAAGAAACAGATGTCTTGGAGTTACAACTGAACATTTCAAGTTAAATGGAACTCATTACTTACATTGGATTAGATATGTATAACAGGAGAGGAAAAGAGGCATACTTTCTCCCCTGGCAAATTTTGTTTTTAGTATCAATTATGGATTTTGAATTTCATAGTATTATATCAAAACATTATGTACTGCTCTCACAGTCGCAGAGTTATGCTATGTATTTGATCAAGCTTAACTGTAGAGAAACATTTTGCTGTAGAGACCTGGTTCTGAGATGAGTATATCTTAGGCTTATCTAGAGCATCTTTCATTGAACTTTTGTGCCATTCAATGGATTTCATTTTGTGTGTGTGTGTGTGTGTGTGTGTGTCTTTTTTGGGTCAGAGAGAAATAAAGTAGATGGAATGGTAGATCTCTAGGTGCTTGGCAGTAGACTGTTAAGGGATTCTGGCTTCCAATTAGACAGTAGTAGCATGTAAAAGTTGCAAGAAAAAAAGACTAGCTGCATTGTAGATTTTGGAATTTTTCCAGATTTCAGAATACCTCTATTAAGATTTCTTGTAGATGTGACTTAAATCTAAACATGAAATTCATTTATTTTCAAATGCATCTTATACATACTGTATAACCTGAAGGTACTTTTAATATTTTAAATAACTTTGTGAATGAAGCAGAGTTTGTCTACATTGAATAATCAGAAATCAAAGGTGTCACTATCATGGCCACTCACTTGGATAATTTTGGTTTTTGGAATTTTTGATATCATTGTGGCCAGCTCCCTCTTTTTCTCTGGAGCAGTTTGTCATATGGCTAGACATTTGCAGAGATATTAACCCTATGTTAATATGAGTGCCAGTAAGTAATTGTGTAGAGTAGTTGGTAGTTAGATAATGTCACTCATACATTTTTATCTCTATACAGTTTGAATAAGTTTAGAGAGCTGTTCTGCAACAAAGGTGGGCTCCCCCCTCCAAGAACTGTAAAGCAAATTCAATTCTTCAAGCTCTTTCTGCAACATGGACAGTGGTGGCAGTGCAGAAGTCTCCATTAGTTGTGTCCCAGCAATTGTTCACTGTGCTCTTTCCCTGGTTGACTCAAAGGAGTGGGAAGTTTGAATATAACAAGTGGAAGTGTTTCCAGCTATTGGTTTTCTAAGTAAAGCGGTCTGAATTTTTTGTTTCAATTGCACATTCTCTTCTTTTCCTTCAAGAAGATAAAGCTAGGAAGGAAGACATAAAACTGTAGGTCAAGGAATGGACATTTCTTGTGAATGTTATTTCCACTTGAACCTTCCTGTAGATAGCTCATAATGACCCAATTGATTAATCAAAGATTCTCCTACAGCTAAAGTGAATTAATATAAGATAAATCACTAAATACTAGGCATGAGAAAAAAGTTATTAAAATTAAAAGAATCGGAAGGGATTCGTAAGAAATGCTACTTTTGAGTATTTCTGCATCTGGAACACCAACCAGGAAGTGGACTTTCTTTATAGAACTTCGGGGGCCAGGATTTTCTTAAGTATCGTAATTAGGTCGTAAGGGGGGGGGGGCCACCCTCCTTCTCTAACACCACCCACCCGCCACCCTTGCCAATAAGTATTATGGCAAGGCAAGCCCTAAACTCGGTCCTTCTTTCGGCTGGAAGCCTGGAAAAATGTAAACAGAGAGGTTTACTCAGAAGTAAATCTGCAAAGAAGTAAACAGAGAGGTTTACTCATGAGTAAATCATAAGGGAGGGCACTTTGGATGAAGTGCCCTCTTGTGGATTTACTCTGAGTAAACCTCTCTGTTTACATTTTTCCAGGTTTCCTGCCCTCCTGCCTGCCAGATCTAAAGCATCAAAGAGTATTGGGGTAGTTGCACAACACATGAGAAACCAACCTAATGTATAATAGAATGAATGCAAACTTATAGAGTAAGTGCCTAATATTATAAGTAATCCAACTGGTCATATACCTACATTCCATGCACATGCAATAATACAGCAGTAATAACAATGGGTATAAGAAGAGGTAAAATTCAAACCGAAGTATTCTGACTCTGGTCCCTCCTCAAGCGGTGCAAACTGCAAACGGCTCTTCTCTATGAGCCCCAGGCAGCCTCTCCCGGGAAAAGCCCGGGCACAGCGTTTGCTGCCTGGGTGCACATACATATTCTTTGGGGGAGGATTTGCTGCAGAATCCCGGGCTCATAGAGAAGAGCCCGTTTGCACCGCTTGAGGAGGGACCAGAGTCAGAATACTTCTCGTTTGAATTTTACCTCTTCTTATACCCATTGTTATTACTGCTGTATTATAGCATGTGCATGGAATGTAAGTATATGACCAGTTGGATTACTTATAATATTTGTAGCACTTACTCTATAAGTTAGCATTCATTCTATTATACATTAGGTTGGTTTCACAGGATCTAAAGCGTGCCAAGCCTTGATGCGCTTTAGATCCTGGCAGGAGGAGGAGTGGACGGGCCCTCCCTGCCCCTTCTGCCTGCCCAGGATCTAAAGCCTTGAAGAGGCTTCATGACGGGCCAACTTCAGCCCTCCAGGTGTTTTGGACTTCAACTCCCACCATTCCTCACAGCCTCAGGCCTCTTCCTTTTCCTCTCAGCCTGGGCAAACTTGGGCCCTCGCTCCCTCAGGATCGGGGTGAGAGAGAGGCAGCGAGGAGCGAGGGGGCTCCTCCTCCTTTTTTTGCTTTCAAGAATAGAATACCCCCTCCCTCCCTCCTTCCCCTCCCTCCTTCCTATTTGGAGAGTCCCATCTAGAATTCAGTGTGATTTATTCAAGTTTTTTGGCCTACAACTCCCAGAAATCCCAGCCAATTTACCAGCTGTTAGGATTTCTGGGAGTTGAAGGCAACAAAACCATCTGGAATGCGCATGCGCTGGCATACGAACTACTAACGAATTTCGTTAGTAATTACGTTACATTTTAGAAATTTTTGGAAAAATTTTTCTAAGTCTTTCTATTACTAATAAAAAAAAATCCCCCCCCCCCATTAGATTTTTGATTCCCTATTTTGGGGTTCTAAACCATGCCTACTAAATACATTAAGAGAACTATTTTAATATGCATGCAGTACTTGGCACATGGTGGTTTTATTTATTTATTTACCACATTTATACCCCGTCACTTCTCAACCCCCAAAGGGGGACTCAGGACGCCTTACAATAATCCCAATTAGAGGCTATAACACATAATACAGGAATAAAAACAGATAAACATATCATAGTTAAAAACAATACATAATTTAAAACATAAAAAGTAATTATTAAAACAGTAAACTTGTCTCGTTGATCCTATTGTAATTCCTGGTTGTCCCTTTAACGTGCTGCCTTACATATGTCCAAATGCCTGGTCCCAGAACCATGCCTTTAGTTTCTTTCGGAAAGCCAGGAGGGAGGTAGCCTATCTGCCCTCCGTCGGGAGAGTGTTCCATAGGCAGGGAGCCACCACCGAGAAGACCCTGTCCCTCGCCCCTGCCAGGTGCACTTGAGCTGTAGATGAGAGCGAGAGCAGCGCCTCCCCGGATGATCTTAAATTTCAGGATGGGACGTAGGGGTGGATGTGTTCAGTGAGGCTACATCATATGATGGGTGGTGTGTGGCTCTGTGGCTCAGCTGGGGCAGAAGCATCATAGGATGCTGAAATTTGCTAATGTGATGAGGTCCTATGACTGCAAGTTGAAGAGGACACATGATCCCACAGAATTTTCATCCAGCAGCACATTTGAAATGAGTTGATTTCCTTCCTGTCAACTTTCTTCTCTGTCCAGATTTCTCAACAATACACAGAAACTAGAACTACTATGGCATCAACAGATTCTCATTTTTGTGTTCCATTATTATATGTTTACATTTGAATATCTTCTCAAATTCTGTCATAGCTGCCCTTGCAGTGTAAAATCCAGGACCTACATAGGAATGCAATTTTTATTCTCACATGCAAAAATAAGACATTTCAAAATTTTCCCCTTGTGGGTAAATTACTAGCATTTTTTAAAACTAATTTTAAATTGTTGTTTTCTTTTATATTTTGAGAAGATTTTTCAATAAACTTTCTCAAGATTTTTTTGCACAACTGATTTTATTGAATATAACAACATATGGTTTTTTCAGGAAAAGTGACCAAAAAAGTATGGGTCTTCTCACTGTTGTGCAATGGCAAAAGCATTCACAGAGATTGACAAGTATGTGATTTTGCTTTGTCAAGAAACCTTTATCATCAAGACAAACAAATATGAAAGTTTTCCCATCATTACTTTAAAGACTGGAAGATTTTAATAGAAATAAGCCTTTTTTGCCCTGTAGCCCAGTTCATTAGAGGCCTGGACACTCAGTGGGACATAATGGTGATCCCAGCGGCATTCTGGAAAACAACACAAAATACGACTAACATATTTTTACATCCTTATTTCTCACTCATTCTTTCTTCCTAGAAAAGGAGAATGTTTCCTGACAGTGAAGACAAGTCATTATGTTATTGGGTAGGGATTGGTTCAGCTATTGGAGAATCCTATGAATGAAATTTCAAGAGAAGGAGCAACGAGTAAATGTGTTATGTAGATCTGTACTTGCTAATGGGTTTGTTATATACTGGGTCAGCTATAGTTACAGAGTCTTACAAATGCAATTTCAAGAGAAGGAGCTATGAGTAATTGTTTTATGTAGATCTGTACTTGTTAATAGGCTTGCTATATACTGTGCTGTACTGAAGGCTGCGTGACTGGCAAGCCTCATTTTATCTCATAACCATAAGGTTGGATGGGAACATGCGTATATCAGCTCTCTCTGTCGATCAACCCACATAATGTGCAGAAAGCAAATCCATTGTAAGAACATGCCCAACTTTGAGAGCTCCAGGCATGTGTGATCCATCGTAGACCTAGCAACTTTGGAGTGGGGAAGATAAAAAAACAGTTTGGTGAGTAGTCTTGGGAAACCAACAGATTGAAAAGATAAGATTGAGTGAGGAAGGTTCTTTTTTCTTTTTTGAGTAAATGTTATAAAGAGCTAGCTGAAGCAATTGTACATATTTGTTATATTTGTTGCAGTGTATGATGTGATATACATTATATGAGACTTTTATGTTGCTTAGAGTGCCTGTGTGCTGTATCTAAGATAATCATTTCCTGTTCTCAACTTCAAAAAGGTAGTGCATTTAATGGGTTGTTCCCTTACATAAGGGAGTAAATCCTTTATGTAAATCCCTTATGTTGCATAGGGAGTAAATCTTCCTGATCTTCTTTGGAAGGCATTATGCTTTTGGACTATTTGTGCTGGGTACTTACAAAGCAAAATGCCTTAGAAAACTCATGTAAGTAAGCCAAACTGTTTAAAAGTACATTTGTTAGCCAATGTAGCCCAAATGAAAGATTATTTCGTGATTCCAAATATCAACATGTTTCTTGACTTTTTATTACTAACTTTAGATGTAAAGATTTGCTGGGTGTGGCAATATAACCAGTAAGCTTAATGCCCAGCTGGTAACAATAAGGTCCACATTCCTTTGATTAGTAGACATAGCCTAGTGGTAAGAAAGGCAAGAATCACTTTCCTAATTGTCTTTGTCAAGCTTAGCAGGACCCCTTTACATTTACTATCTTGACAGAGAAACGGTGGCATGAAAGAGGGGAGGCTCCGCACTCATCCTTCAGGGGTACCATACAAAAAAAGAGAAATCATTCTTGTTCTGCTCAGGCATCTCATGGTGAGCTGGAATCTGTCTCTTGTCTTTCTGACCACAAAGCCTTCTCTATATTACTCAGCTGTGTATCCTACAGCTTGACAGCCAGCATGGTGTAGAGGTTTGAGCATTGGGCTATGAACCTGGAGACCAGGGTTTGATTCCATGGAAATTGGTCACATACTCTCAAACCCAGAAAGCACAACAGTAGGGCTGTCTTAGGGTCACCATAAGTCACTAATGACTTGAAGGTATATGATAGCAATCCTATAGCACAAATACTCAGTGGAAAAACACTGAGCTGTGGTTTATAGGGCTCAGAAAAGGCGGTAGTAGAACATCAGGACTTTGTAGCCATATTTCTTTTTCATGTTGGCATGTGGGAGAGGACACATCAGGCCAGATAAATTTATCAAAAAATAAAAGTAATGAATACTTTGCATGGTATAGTAGTTAGAAGGGAGGACGGGGACCTAGGAATCCATTTACAAACTGCCCCACTGAACTGTAAAACTCCCTAAGTGAACTTAGTTCTCTCTGTCTCTCTCTCTCTGACTCCCTCCCCCCCCCTCCCACAAGCTTGTAATGTGGATAAAGTGCAGAAGAGGAAGTTCTTGCGTGCTGTCTTATTCTTCTTAAGGGATATAAATCTAACTGTTAAATAGAACTAAATGAAATTACTCTATATACTAATGTATAAGGCAGCTTCGTGTATAAATAGAGGGCAGGTTGGGGGTCAAAAGTATGGATTTTGATATGGCTTGAGGATAATTTGAAAGTCATTCCATGGAGAGGGGAAGAGTGCAAATGCAACCCCAGGGACCACCAGCCACTAGAAAATGCAGCCACCATTTCTCCACCTGGGCTTTCAAAAAGGCCAGAAGTGGCACTATGGCAGAGGAAGTAGAGGGGGTTGGGGTTTCTTTTAGGTTTTCCTGGCTGCACTAAGCTCTTGCCTTTTGCAGCTTTACACAGAGAAGTGAATGGTTCCTTTCTGATAAGAGTTCAGGTATGGTACTTACATTGAGCCCTGGATAAGTTGACTCTCCTCTTTTGGGCTGATTTTTGACTAAAATTTGTAGGCTTGAGTATAAAGGACCACATACAGCTGGTGTACAGCATGAGAAATTGGGTTATTTTTTCCCCTCCGATATGTCTGTGTGCACACATGTTCATCTGGTATGTTCGTTTCAAATGAAAGTGGAACGGTGGCTCTAGCTGTTCTAAGTAAGACATGCATGTGGTTAATTAAGTTGTTTACTCAAATAGTTGTAATCATGTGTTGTAATACAGTGTTAGCTTATGCTTACATTGTGTTTTAATATACAGTATAACATTACTTTTCCAAGCCCTATAAACTATATTTGGAAGCTCTGTTTTCACTTTCTTGTGGAAACGTTAGAGACCTCATATAAGATAAAGTGATGTCGTAAATTTCAACTTAAAGAAACAAAAACTGGAGAGCACCCAACAGAATCTACAAGAAAAAGAGAGAGATGTCTCCAAGTGCTCAATAGATGGCTTTTTTATTTTGGAAAAAGCCTAGTGTATTTTGGGCTATATTTATGTCAATGGCTTTATTCAGAAACAATATAAAAATCTAACTGCAGAAAATTCTGAAGCTTAGAATCTCATTCCATTTCTGCCTAGCAAATGGAATTAAATTCTCAGCTACAGAAATTTCTGCAGTTAGAGTTCATATTGCTTCAGAAGAAGGCCGTTGAAATACATATAGTCCAAAACATGTTGGGCTTTTACCAAAATAAAGCATTCATCCATTGAGCAGTTAGAAATGTGTCTCTTTCCTCTCATAAATTCCACTTTTGCCAGATATAGAATTGTCCCTGAATGTATGACTTTATCTAACAAAAACTGACTATCTTATTTCCCTTAGATACCAAACTTTGAACAGTTTGGACTTCTGACATGGTAAAAAATGCCTGAGTTTTTTTAAACTTGTGTTTTGCAAATTGAGGGGATTTTATCAGATGTTTAAAGGTGTGGTGAAAACGTTTTAACAGTGTAATATTTTGCATTGCAACATTTTTAATATGGCTATTTCATGTTGGTACAAACAACCTAAAAGCAGCAAATTATCTTTCCCAAACACAGCTCACATATTGTACCATTTATTAACATGTGCAGTTTCAAACAGATAGTACATTTCAACTCTTGTGTCCCCAGGGAATACATTCTTGAACTTGCTATAGAAATAGGAAACTGGGGGCAATAACAGACCCAAATTAAATGAAAGATTTCCACTGGAAATTATCACCAGGTCTTCTTGGTGGACCTACAAAATTCCTAGAGAGGCATCCCCTCTAGGAATTTACTAAGGCTTCCAATATGACTGCATGGTAACTTCTATTGGAAGCATACCATAGAAATGCCTGGAGGAATTAGAAAATTTCTAGAGAGGATTTTGAGTCAGATACTGGTAGGTACTAGTTGTGCTATACAAGGCTATTGGGCCTAAATATTTTGAACGCACCAAACTGGAAGCTAAGCAGCCTTGATTAGTACTTTTTCTTTTATCAGCTAGGCATAAAATTGTAATTTTTTTCTGACAGCACTGTCAACTCCCCTCATGATGCATCAATTGCTGCCAGATTTTTTCCTGGATGATACTCAACAGTTAACTTCTGTAGTGGAAACTGGAGCCTCTGATGGACATCTGCCAGTATTTTCTAAGGAACAGATACAGGCTTGCAACCAGTTCCTGTGATCACTGTTCTTTCATAGATGAATGTGTGAAACATTATTACTATCTTATACAAGTTGAGTATCCCTTATCCAAAATGCCTGGTGACTGATTAGCTTGTACCTGTTTTATGTCTTTCTTTTGCTGAGGGAGAAATTCACTACCTCTCTCACAGAACAATCAATTCCTCGCATGACTCAATGTTTTCTGCAGCACATGTAATGGACAAGGAATGGCAGGGGCAGCCAAATATCTTCTATATTCTTACAGTTGGTTGGTAGGCAGGCATTCACTGGAGTCTCCAAGGCCCTTTCTATATCTATTTATTTATTATTCAAATTTGCTAGACCGCATCTCCCCAAGGCTCGTGGCGGTTTCCAACATAGCAAAATTACACAGATTACACTTAACATCCTAAAACATCATAAAATATCATAAAAACATTCCTAAAAAAACAATTAAAATGTCGAAGACATCACGATAAGCAGTTAAAACCAGTCATCGATACAAGGCGGCACAATGTGGTGGCAAAGTTTAAAAAGCATTCCCATACATTTATTTAGTGAATTACAACATTTTCTATAGTTGGCTTTCTGATTTAGGTCTAGAGACCAGCAGCAAGTGAGAATCTGTTACCTGACTAGATCAGTTCCATTATAATATTATTATCAAGAAGTTTTACTCAGTGTTCAAATTAAAGTTCAGTTGTAGACATTGTAACTTAAGCCTTTAAAATAATATCTAAATCTAACCCTGCCCTCCTAGTAACAGATAAAACAATCTTTGCATGGCCTTTGTGTATTTGTACAATTCTGTCACGTCCTTATGACTTAGTAAGGTATAGTGGTTTGATTGCTAGACTAGGACTCCAGGAAACCAGGGTTCAAATCCCTGCTTGGTCATGGAAATTATCTGGGTAACTTTATTTATTTATTTATTTATTTATTGAGGCTTCTACGCCGCCGACTCCCGGGGGCTCGCGGCGGCTCACAAGAGCCAGTGGCACAACACCAAAGGGTTAAAACATAAAAGCAGTTAAGAACACAGTTAAGAACATTAACAATAACAAATTAAAAACAATAGAGCAGCAGCAGATATAGCAGCCCAATGAATATACACGCGGGCCTACTCACCGAAGGCCTGCCTAAACAGATGGGTTTTGCAGGCCCGTCTGAACGGGAGCCTCAAGGCTCTGGCTTCGGCCGGGAGGGCGTTCCATAGCGTAGGGGCTATAACGGAGAACGCCCTCCGGCGGGTGGATGTCAAATGCGCCAACTTTACTGATGGTACTACCAGGAGGTTGGCCTCCTCGGACTGTAGTGATCTCGATGGGCAGTATGGAGTGAGACGGTCCCTCAGATACGCTGGCCCCAGGCCGTGTATGGCCTTAAAGGTAAGAACCAGCACTTTGAAGGCGACCCGGTGCTCAATAGGCAGCCAGTGCAGATCCTGCAAGATTGGTGTTATACGGCAACCTGCTGGAGCCCCAGCAACTTACACTGTCTTAAATTCAGAGCAAGTCACTGGTAAACCCCCCTCTGAATAAATCTTGTCAAGAAAATTCCCTGGAAGGGTCACTTTAGCGTTGCCATGAATTGGAAACAATTTAAAACACACAACAAATTATATTATGCTTCAATCTTTTCTGGTCCTTCACTTATCTTCATTTTTTCATCTTTTGAGTATATAATGTTTTTAGTATGACCACCATGGAACCAGAGGAGAAAGGTCAACAGATAATACACTAAACTTTGCAAGGTTCAAAAGGGAACAAATGTTTTTCGGTGCCTCCAGTTTACTCTTATCAGAAAATAATTCTTCAACAATTAAAAGAAATGACTCAATTGCATTTGTGCCTATAGGTGTTAGCTAACAAATTTTGCCAAAGGAAATGTCTTATGTTGGACACTGAATGCTCACCTCAACATTTGCTTTTCAAATTCACTTTTATTTTTTTCACATGGCTTGTTTTCAGTCCATGACAGAGAGATTGGCTGTGTCTACATAGGTCAAATAAACTGCAGCAAAGGAGTCCACAGGACATCCGGAGAAAATGGAATTTACTCATGCTGTTTTTGATATGTGGATTGGTGGATCCATCTTTATCTTGCCTGATCCATTGTCCACACATCTAACAGACCCACCACTGTGTTGCTAGCCTCAAGCAGCTCCCCTGAAGAGGCTTGCTAGAAATGTTTCTTCTGATGGGGTCACAACAGGGCACCCAGAGGTGTGACCAGCAGAAGTGATGTCAGCACCAATCCTCTGTGGAGAAACAACTGTGACAAAGCAGTGGTAGCTTCAATGCATTCTCTGCTTTGCCAACCATTTTAACACCAAAAGTGCTCTAGGAATGCTCCCGTGCAGCATTGTCGCAGATCTAGAGCACAATACTCTGGAATATTTGGGTAAATGTAAATGTAGATGCAGCCATTGATGTACCCAATTTGTATCTAGTTTACAGTCCACAGGAATATGTGTATGTCTGTAGCCACCCCACTTTAATAGTTGTGCTACAGAGGCAAACACAAATCCAACTGTCAACTTTGGTCTGGCCTGCTGAGGTTGACAGACAAAATACTGCCAAGCCACTGCTGAGATTTTGGAAATGTTTGAAAACGAATGTCTACACCAGCTGTTTTAGTGTGATGTATATCTGAATACTACACAGAGAACAGCTTGTGTAATCTGTGTCTCACTTCATGCCAACAAGCCAGTATAAAATTGCTCTGTAAGGTAATCCCTAATTAGGATCTGAAATGCCAATAAATTATAGATTTGCGCACCAGCACCAATTTCTCCTATACCAGTACTCTTTGCTTTTTAAAAAAATAGCCATTAGATTTCTGTCCCTGTGCCATAGCAAAATCTGTATGCTCCACCTTTCTTGGCTAGAGTAGAGTTGTGATTGAGCACATGCTTTCTTTGGTGTCTCCTGCCAAAACCTTGGAGAGCTATGGTCAATCAGAGAAGACAGTACTGTGCAAACAGAGTGACCTGGAGTAAAGCAGCTCCTATGTTCTTCAATTAAACTCTTTCCCAGGCCATTAGCTTTATCCTGATTAGCTCTTGGGAAAATTCTTGTTTTATTTTTGCTTTCTTTCTTTGCCTTGGCAAATAACAGTCCTGCTACAGAATCTATGGCTGCTTCTGAAAAGCACCTGGGAGGGTCAATTTCTGAATAATATGGCAGTGAGATTATTAATTACTGCCAACTGTTGTGAACATACTATGACCAATAACATATCATGTCAAACATATTGCTTGGCATTGCAGGGTTATTTTCTCCAACGCCAATCAACTGTGGGAGGACTTGTCAGTATTAGAATTCAGAATGATGTGGGATTGAGGTTTTGCTCAATGCTTTCCCCCTGCACTGCTGTCTTGCTGCTTATCAAGAAGATATATGCAACTTCCTCAACATCTAACTTTGGAGACATGGATACACACCTAGCCCTTGTGTGACATTATGCACCATGAGTTACCAAAGTGATCTTCAGGCTTACATACTCTCCCCCATTTTGCATATATCTTCTAATAAGAACAGTATTTATACATTCGTGTATATGGACCTATCTCAATGAATATGTGTATGGTGTACAATGCAAGAGGGTGCAGAACTCTAAGGCTTACTGCTACCAATTTAGGACAGATTCACATAGATCACAAACATCATGTATCAAATCATTATGTGTCACTGCATGATAACTTAAAATCACACTGCTGCTGTTACCTACATTCTATTGAAAAGGAAGCATTAGATTTCTTTCCCTGCTTTAGGTCAGTATGTACTGTCCAGAGGAATAATTTCTTTCATACTTATTATTTTGCCTGAGGCTGAACTTAGCTGGAAGCAACCAGCATTGTATCCTTGATGGCATAGACCCAGACACCATGTTATGGTAGAATTGATCAATTATAGAGTATAATACTAAGAGCTGAGAGGTCTGGTTGTCCTTAGGGAAGCAGAAGTAAAAATTCTACATACCTAGGATCACTGAGTATGAGAAAGAGTCTGAATGGGTTGTTATAGGTTGTTCGGGCTATATGGCCATGTTCTAGGCCCTACTCTCTCCAAGGACCTCATCACATGGGCGTCTAGAAGCCTGGGGACAGTGTGGAAAATCGTGGGGCAGTGCCCAGCTTAGTCTGCTTACTGTGGTTGGTCATGGGCTGTTAACCCATGACATTTCCTTGCTGTCTCCAGCTTCCTCCTGTGCTGTTTAGAACTTCTGCAGTGAGGACATGGGTGGTCACCCATACCCTCAGGGCTCCCTCTTAGGACGCTGCCAGTGCAGTGCCAGCATGCTGCTGGGGCAGAGCCCAACAGATGCCCACTAGAAGTAGCCTTGCGTCATATGATGGGCTCTGACAAACTTCAGCCTGGTGGCATTCCGGCAGCACACTAGGATGGGGAAAAAACACACACAATTTCATATTTAAGTCTGTCTTTGATTTAGCTTTATAATTTTCTCTGTGTAATGTGTGTATCTCATAGGTCATGACTTCATTATGACTGGCTCATATTTTTTACACATCCTTCGATGTCCCTCTGTTTTGTCTAGTCCATCATTTTTCATCATACTACGTTATGCACATTCTCATATCATTTTTGCTTATGAAAAATGTTATAATTATTAATAAAATGTAAGATAATTTAGAAATCAAATTAACCACCCAGAAGAAAGGAAGATAGGGCCTTTTCTGTGGTGGTACTGTGACTCTGGAATGCTATCTCAATGAAAAAATGAGTCTCCTCTATTCTCAGAAATCAAAAGTTTGACTTTGTTTTGTCTGTACATTTTATATTATAAAATTCTATGACTGTGTTTTACATTGCTCTTATATGTTTTCAATATAAGGGCAGGACATAATTCAAAATCAATAATTTATGTAGCTAATAAATGGGTATGTACTACTTACTAAGTGTACAATTTTAAACTGATAAAGTAAATAAATCTATATAATTAACCATTTTCTTCTATTCTTACACTCTCTAGGGCCTGATCACCAAGAAGTGAGAAGTTGGATCATCCTTCTTTACATCATGCAGATTGACTTTGATTTTTCTGTCCATGAATTCAAATGTTTGATGAGTTCCCTGCTACCCATAACTTGCTACCATTACCATTGCTTCTGAGAAATCACCATTTGGAGACCAGAGATCGAATCTGTCTACAGGAGAATAGCTGGGTCAACAACCCAGGCTATAGTTGGAAAGTTTCCCCTCCCTGAGAATTCTGAGTCAATTCCTTCTCTTCCTAGGATAAAGGCCTCTGGATCCTAAAGGATAGCTGAGATCTTTCCTTGCAAAGAAGAATATTACCATCTAGTTTTATTTTCTCTCTTGAGGAACTGACTGGCTGTAGTGCCTATTACCAGAACCAACCTCTCTCTTGTAGTTGGCTGTATTATTTTTCTTCCCAAGCAAACCAGAATATATTTTTTAAAATGGGCTTTACCCTCCACTCTGCCTCTTTCACCCTGAAGGTGAGCTTATTGTTGGGCTCCTTGTTTAGCCTCTGTCTTGGACTAGAGTTTATGGGCCTCCCCAATCAGTGGGCCCGTTACTTTCGCTGGGATGCAAGCACAAGGAGCGACCTCAGCTTCCAGCTGAAGACAAATGTCTCAGCTGGGCTACTCCTCTACTTTGATGATGGTGGTGTCTGTGATTTCCTGTGTTTGTCTCTAGTGGATGGGCGTATTCAACTCCGGTTCAGTGTGGATTGTGCTGAGGCCACTGTTGTTACAGACAAGCAGGTCAATGACAGCAACCTACACTTCTTGATGGTCAGTCGCAACCATCTCCGGACAGTTCTAGTGTTGGATGGTGAAGCCAAGCCAGGTGAAGTGCGCCCACAGCGACAGTACATGAACATTGTTAGTGACCTCTTTTTGGGAGGTGTCCCATCAGACATCCGCCCAGCAGCCTTGACTCTTGACAGTGTCCTGAGTGAGCCACCATTTAAAGGATTTATCTTGGACCTGAAGTATGGCACTTCAGAACCTCAACTACTGGGCCACCAAGGAATTCGTCTGGACATGGAAGGACTATGCACAGAAAACCCTTGTGAAAATGGTGGAACTTGCTTCCTCCTGGATGGCGAGCCACAGTGTGATTGCTCAGATACTGGATATGTTGGAAAACTTTGTTCTGAAGGTAAGACTGCATTCATTCCTTTGGATTCTTCAGCACAATATTGCTTAATATTTGAAACTCACCACCTGTATGTTTGAATGTTAATGTTTCATAAAGTCTAAAGATTTTCAGAGAACAACATTACCAGAATACTGTAAGAGTTGTCAATATACAACATGAGGTTTTTTTTGCTACATATTTATAACTGGAATATTAGAGACTCTGATGTATTCTGTGGTGTTCAATAGGTCTAGAATTCATAATTCATCATTGCTTGATCTTTGATTCGTCCTGTTTTTAAAATAATAAAAAGGATCAATGGAATAATGGATGCTCACCTTCTAACTCTAGCTGAGTTATGTTGTAAAAAGCCAGGAGTAGTGGCTGGATCCTTTGACTGCTTTATATGTCCATGGAGAAAGTAAGTATGGGGTCTATACAACCTAAGTGCTTAGCTAAAACTTTCCTGGCCACAGTTTTGTAACATTTAGTTGTACCCTTGGTGATTGCTCTCATCAGCTTGAAGATGATGTAACCACTATATTTTCTTGAGTTGGGCAAGAAAACCTAAGTGCAATATCTCATTTTATTGTTAATTTATATGTTATATATTCTGATATGGGAATATACATTTGTCAGAGAGAAACACAGCAATGCTTATAATCTTATTGATTTTCTTGTTCAACCTTCCTTTGATATAGAATTATTAGAGGAAGGGGGAAATAAAGAAACACATCTTCTTCCTTTGTGCCATGATGCCGAACATGAGGCAATGTTAAAGGGCAAGGAAACTAGTCAATTTATCAAACAAATATCAAGAAAATGATTTGACTGGTTTGCTTCTGGTATTTAAGGAGTTTGATTTTCTGTTTAAAATTATTTGATTTGTCTTCATCCTCCTCCAGGTTTTATGTTCAATTTTCACTGACAGCTCAGTCCTATATGTGTGGTATCTCCTTCCATTATGAACTGTGGCTGTATGCTCAACTTTGGTTAAGAAACACACCAGACCAAAAGCAAAGAAAGGGGTTTCACATAAACTTAAAGAAATACTACATAATAGCATTTGGGGCAGTCTTGGGTATGATAGGCAGAGGGGAAATAAAACATGAATTGAATTATTGTTTGGTTGTGCCAATAAATTTGTTTCTGATGTAATAATTGACATTTCTTCTAGCTGGATGAAAACTGAGATTAACCTACTAACTTGTGTTTTCTCTATCCCTGCCCCTATTTGCCTTTTGCACTATAGGAATGTATTTTCTTTTATTTGGTGTGATAATAAATACATTTCTCTATTTTTAAAGATGGCTTTACTTTTCAGCAGGACCTCTCCCTCAGTCATCTGTGGATCATTAACTGGTTTTGCACCATTTACTATCCTTTGGGTTTCTGAGGTGGCTTGCAGTTGGCCACTGCCTTTTGCTGGGAGCTAATGGGGCCCAATCAATACCTCCTGTTTTAATGGCTAAATGTAGTGTGTGTGTGTGTGTGTGTGTGTGTTTTTAAAAAAATAATGAGTTCTCTCTACAGAGTCCAGGCCATTACTTGGCTATTGATTGATATCTGTGTCTGCAGATGGCAAACCCACAACAAGCTCATTTATTCTGTGGACTGAGATAAGATATATAAATAAATATTTAGCTGACCCTGCTGATAGTGAAGTTCCATTTACAGTATTAATGTGAACTGCACTTCCAGTTAGTAAACCTCAGTGCATTGTGAAATATCCTACAAAAAGGCACTGGGAAAGCTTACAAAGTAAATCGCATGCACTGGCATTTTCAGAGATCTTTACATTTAAACAATAGCAACAACTGAAGAATACAATAATCAGAAAATATATTTTATGAGGAATAGTTGAACCTTGATGGGTTTTGGAATGACATCTGGAAAATGTTTTGTTGTGCTTTCCCTCCAAATCTTCCTTTTCTCTTTCATCCAGCCTAATTGATTGTCTAGAACAGTAGCTCTCAACCTTTCTAATGCTGTGACCCCTAAATACAGTTCCTCATATTGTGGTGACCCCCAACCATATTTTTGTTGCTACGTCATAACTGCTACTGTTATGAATTGTAATGTAAATATCTGATATGCAGGATGTATTTTCAACTGAAGATCATTTAAACATAGTGATTAATGATAAAAACTATGTTTGAGGAGTATGGACAATGGATGAAGGGATTTGAAGTACCTTAAACCGATTCAGCTCTGACTCCCATAGCCCAATGAGTCCCCCACAAATGAGACCCCCCCCCCCACTGCCACAATTGCATGCTGTGGAATCTTGGAGTCCCCCCTTGGGGTTTGAGAAGGGCAGGATAGAAATATTGGAAATAAATAAACAAATAAATAGTTGTCTGAGACACTATTAACCCCATGGCTGAGAATTCTGAAGTACTTCCCCTAAATTGCAGATGCTAGGATTCCATGGGATAAATACATGACAAATAAGGTGGAATCATACTACTATAATTGTGTAGCAAAAGAGGCCCAAGATGCTAAAAGATCTTAAAATCAAGTCCTATGGGAACTAGTCCTGTGGGTCTGTTTAGAGCTGGAAAAGGGAAGATTGAGAGGTGATGTGACAGCAATCTGTTAATATCAGAAGGGCTGTCATGTAGCAGATAGAGTGAGGTTGTTTCTGCTCCTTCTAAGGCTAGGATTAGATTACTGTACAAGATGCCAATTAAAAATAGAAAATTCCCTGCCAGTAAGGGAGGTGTTTCACAGTGGAACAGGCTACCTCAGCAGGTTATGGGCTTAAGATTTTTTTTATAGGAGGTCACCTGCCATTTCCCCAGTCTACAATTCATGGTGGCTTAAAATTAAAACACAAGCAGATTTTTAAAAGTCTACAGCAAGCAAAAGTAAAATATATAATTATATTAATTAATTATATAATTATATAATTTATATAATTAATTATATAAATAATCAAATTAGGTAAAGATAAAGGTTTTCCCCTGACATTAAGTCCAGTCGTGTCCGACTCTGGGGTGTGGTGCTCATCTCAATTTCTAAGCTGAAGAGGTGGCATCTGTAGACACCTCCAAGGTCATGTGGCTGGCATGACTTCATGGAGCACTGTTACCTTCCAGCTGGAGTGGTACCTATTGATCTACTCACATGTGCATGCTTTCGAATTGCTAGGTTGGCAGAAGCTGGGGCTGACAGAGGAAGCTCATGCCGCTCTCTGGATTTGAACCTGCAACATTTCAGTCAAGAAGCTCAGCAACTCAGCGGTTTAACCCACTGTGCCACCGGGGGCTCCCATCAGTCAAATTAAAAACAGTCAAAAACAAACCATGAACCTTCCATCTGCAAACAAAATACAACACATGAGTAGGCCTTTTTCTCCTTGATCAACACTTCTCAAATATCTTCTGAAACAGAAACTTCTTCCCTTGTCTATGAAAGGATAGTAAGGAGGATGTCAACCTAACATTTGTAAGAAGAGTCTTTAGCTATGGAATCCTATACTGCCAGAAGAACTGAAGCAGAAGGTCCTTGTGGTATTCTCTAAATTCTGTGATTCTATGTCCAGTCTGTACAGTTTAAAGCAGTGATTCCTAAACCCTATTCTTCAAGGCATTTTGGACATTAACTCCCAGAAACCTCAGCTGCCAGGAACAATGATCAGCAATTGTGGGAGCTGAAGTCTAAAACATCTGGAAGGCTCGAATCTAAGAAACACCATCTTAAAGATACCTGTGCAGGCATCTCAAGTGGAGTATTCAATTTCAGGGCTTAACTTTGGGGTTCTTTTTGCAGGTGGAATCTGAATGAGGGGAAAAAAAGATTCCATTAAGCAGCAGAGGTGGGAAGCAGTCATGTAGGCCATGTCATGGCAACTTCACAAAGGAATATCTCCAAGCCTTTCGCCTCCTGCAGGGGCTTTGTCTAAACACAGCCTGAATAGGGCCCTGATTGCACCTCTTTCCTTGATTGCAGAACAAAATTTCCTGGGGGATGCTGCCTCTTGAATGACGGTGGAGCTGTCGTCTCAGTAATTAACACACTTTTAGCTTCAGAGTGAAGAGATTTCTTGGATCCCTGTTTTTTAAAAAAGAAAAGAAGACAAGTTCCTATAGGATTTATCTTCCACCTAACCTTTTAGCATGGCCATAGTTTCCTGTTCCAGATGGGTTTGATGGCAACTGCTTGAGTCTCCCTCGTTGGCACATTGTGCCCTATGGCCACCTCCCCTTTCTATTTCATGACACCAATAACCACGCTGGCACTTTTCCAGAAGGTGGTGGTGGATCTCAATTTGCATACATTTTGTAATCAAAAAACAAATGAGGATGACCATAATATTTGCTTCTACTTGGCTCTTCCTTGATGAGTGAATAGAAATTTCTTGAATCACCAGTGGTAAACATCCAGTATGTTTGTCTGATGCCGGCTATGCTCTGCTTTTAACCATAACTTTGGTTTGAATCATAGTACCTAATTCTCCAATAGAAAGCTGTGCTTGAAAATCCTCATAGTATCTAAGGGCCATACAATAAATGAGATCAAGTAAAAATGGGGTCTCAAGAACAATAGCTTAATATTAATTCCCAGAAATACCCAGCCAACATTACCACTATTCATGCGGGGTGGAGGATTTTGGAAGTTACAGTATAAAAATTAATTGTTCCGGGCTTTGAATCTCAGTGACTAATTGATTTTGGTTAACTTGATGATGCCTTGTTTATGAGTCAGGAATGATTGCATACATTATCCTTCCTCATTATGGGGGTCTTTCAACTGTTTTGGACTTCAGTTTCCGGTGAACAGAGCGATTGGGATCTAAAGTCCAAAACATCTAGAGGGCATCATCTGGAAAAGTGTATCACAGTAGCTCATCGCAATTGTGTCCGTATGATTTTATTTTGTTGTATGATTTTATTTTGTCTAGTGCATTTTTATGATTCCCCCCCCCCTATTGTGTTGCTGCTTTGTGTTGTGTTCTGTATTATTTTATGGTAATGTACTGTTGGGCTTGGCCTCATGTAAGCCGTCCCAAGTCCCCGTCGTGGAGATGGTGGCGGCTTATAAATAAAGTTTTTTATTATCATCATCATCATCATATATCATGTTTACATCAATCTCATGTACAAATTAATGGCATGTTTTGGGGCTAAATTTCTGGATTTTAATACAATCTGCAGATAACCTGAGGGTTATTCTACCAAAAGGGTAAAGGGCTATTCTGCCCGTAAGCTGACAGCACTGTTTCCCCACCCAGGCATTCAAAAACGCTGGAGGCATCACCGGCAGGGAGAGTAGAGGGGATCATTGCTTCTTTCAGGATCTTCTGGAACAGGTTAAGCTTTCAGGTTATGGGCACTTGTTGCCGCTTGTTCACTGCCTCAAGTCGCCTTCGGGCTGAGAGAGGCGGTATAGAAGCATGGCAAATAAATAAATAAATTTCACCTTTCACTACTCTACTCAGAGAAGATGATTCATTTTTTTTAAAATAAGAGTTATGATGTACTAGTCACATTGACTCATGGATAAGTCAACCCAGGGTTTTTAGTTGATTTTTCCCCAACAAATTGTAGACATATATGAGCACATAGGGTACATAAATTTTTCCTCAGCTTTACTCTCTGAATCTATTTGTAGTGGCTTTTTTGTCATTACTGGTAGAGAAAATGTTGTGGTATCAGAATGTTTTCTCATTGTCCAGGTCCACTTTCAAGGCTCAACATGAGAAATGAAAAGTGAGGCCTTAAATATTTTAAAATGACTTGCTTCAGCATGGTGAATTTCATGTAGAACAACAATATTGACCAATTCAGATACCATGTAAAATTTGGATGAGAATCATCCATCCTTCTGAGTATTATTGGACTGCATATCCCATCAGCCCTAGCCAGGATAACCAGTAGTAAGAAATGCTGGGAGTTGCAATCTGCCAATATCTGGTGAACCACATGATTCTTATTCCCATGTCAAATTATTGCATAATCTTGTCAAGCGGCAGAAAGCTTTGCATTTATACTGTTCTCTTCATCTTCCAGCATCATTACTGCATAGATTACTGCAATGCACTCTACGTGGGGCTGCCTTTGAAGACAGTTCGGAAACTGCAATTAGTTTCCGAACTGTCTTAGGGAGCATACCATCCCCCTGTTGTGTCAGCTCCACTGGCTGCCTGTCCAATTCCGAGCTCAATTCAAAGTGCTGGTTTTGACCTTTCAAGCTCTATACGGTTCTGGCCCAGCTTACTTGTCCGAATGCATCAGCCACTACGTCCCACCTCGTAATTTAAGATCATCCGGGGAGGCCCTGCTCTCGCTCCCGCCTACTTATCAAATGTGGTTGGTGGGGATGAGAGATAGGGCCTTCTCGGTGGTGGCTCCCCATCTGTGGAACGCACTCCCAATTGATATACGATCAACCCCATCCCTCTTGGCATTCAGGAAGAAAGTGAAATCCTGGCTATGGGACCAGGCATTTGCACATTAGCACAATACAGCACTTTAGATTGGATTGTAATGGCAAGCTGGTGGACATGGCCCAATGCTTCTATCATGGGCGGAATACTGTTTTAACTTATGTGAATGTATATAATGTATTTTAATGCTAATTGTATTTTAATGTATTTTAATGCTAACTGTATTTTAATGAATTTTAATTCTGACTGTTTTTGGTTTTCTATTATATGTATACTGTGTTTTTGGCATCGAATTGTTGCCGTTGTTAGGCTGCTCTGAGTCCCCTCTCGGGGGTTGAGAAGAGCGGGGTAGAAATGGTGGAAATGAATAAATAAATAAATCATTAGGATATATTTAGAAGCTGTTTCCATTACCCATAGCTTTTTAAGCTACCTAAATTTAACAAATGGTGGTTTATTTTTGAACCAAACGAGTTTCAGGCTATGAATTAAGAATCTGGCTTGTTTCAATAAATCATAGTTTACATTAACCACAGAGGTGAGGTTGAACGATAACTAAACTGAAGTTAATATAAACTGAAATTGGAAGCTGCTGAATTCTGCTTATGGTCATGCTGGACGGGGAATTGGTGCCAAGTGTTAGAAATATTAGTATTTGTCTAATTTGTCTGCACAAGTGACAATGAATAATTTTCAAAGCATTTTCCCTGCTGCAGAAATGAATATTTCTGTGTAACTAACTTGTCACCTGGTATTCACACATCCTGAAATGTTTCAGGAAATTATGCTGCACATAAACATATGCAGGGTTTATTCCTAGACAGCAAAGTGTATTTTTTCCTTCACAAAACCCAGAAATATCATACAAACTAATCTTGCAAAGAAAACGGTAATCATGTGGCTACTTTTTGTTGCAGGTTGCAGGACGGTGTTCAGTTTGATCTTTTGATTTAAGGTTTTTATTGCTTGCTTTCCATTAAAAAACAGCAATCTTGCACACACATACGAAAAACACGCATCTGTTTGGAAACAGTTTTTAAAATGCAAAACACAACAAATATCTTGCAAAATATCTGTATTTTAGTGCAAAAATTGACCTCTTACCTTTGCTTTGCCCATCATGGTAACTGCAGGTAACTTCCCGTATTGCTGTGGATATTTTGGGGAGGAATCTGCCAAACAATTGTGAAAACAAGCAGCTATTAAATGCCTTTTATTCTTCCATGCATTCTCCAAAGAGCAAGTTTATTTTGCACATTTGAAGCTGTTTTCCAATCATGTCTTAATTTGATGGTGATCCAGATGGTCACCAGAGAAACAAGATGAACTAATTAATGGCTGCAAAGTGCTTGCAGGCTGCACAGTGCAGTGTAAGCACAGTTTGTTGTCATTAATAATTGCTGTAAATATAAGAGAGGAAGAAGATCTGTAGCCTTTTAGTCTTGACTTAAGTTTTCCTTATTTATGATGATCAAATAGTACTCTTTCGGAAAGTAGTAAAGGCATACATATTGAACTGGGTGGTACATATGGAGATGTAACTTAATGCAAAACACAACTTTTTAAATTGAGAAGAGCAAACACAGTTAAATTGAGAAGAGCAAATCTGTATGTAATAAGTAACAAATAGTTATTTGTAATGAATTACTTTCATAATGGTTACCTAATATTGTAATTTAATAAGGGAGAATTCAATTTGATTTACAGTACAATAGTGACTTATGGGCTATGGCCTCAGGAACTAGTTAGGAAGAGTTATGGTGCCTCAAGCTCTATTGTGAGTACTAAGATGATTCTGAGTTGGGTGAAAGGAGAATGTGTTGTTCCACAGGTTCAATCTCTTTGTTAGATTTGTGAAACAATGAAGAGAAAAATCTTGTAACTTTAATATTGACTACACATCTCATCCCATGAGGGAAAGTGGGGAAAATCATCTTCTAACTGCGATTGTCAGTGGCCTTGTTTCTAAAGGAAATGAAAAAATTAACCATATGTCCCATCCCACTTTACAATACAACAGTTCCATCCCACCTTAAGATGCCTGGTTTCAGCCAAAGTAAGTGAAAGTAGTGAAGTCAATCTATTTCTCTCCAGTTTAAAGATCAAATCCACTGGAAGCAGTTCTGTATCATTTGACAGGATTTATTTATTTATTTATTTATTTCCAACATTTCTACCCCGCTCTTCTCAACCCCCGAAGTGGGACTCAGAGCGGCCTAACAAAGGCAACAATTCAATGCCGAAACACAGTATAAATACAATATAAAACCAAAAGCATTGAGCATTAAAATACAATTAACATTAATACATCATATACATTCACTTAAGTTAAAAACAGTGTTCCATCCATAATAGGAGCATGGGATCCATGGGACTCCATCTTGAAAGTGAAGAGAAACTCTCAGAAGTTAAAGTGAAGAGAAACTCTCAGTGATACCACACAGTAAAACAAGGTTGTATAATTTGATTTAGTGAAGAATTGTAGCTCCTGAGTGGAAATTCAAATTTGTGACCAAAAAAAAAAGTTTGAATACATGTGTGGGGAAGTTTATGGCTCCAAAAATGTTTCAAGAGATGACCAGGATATCGCTCACCCCTGGAATAATTTTTTCTTTGTACTCTACTTGAACCTTTGGCCAACCTGCATCATTTATTACAATGAAAGGCCAGTGCTTCATGTCAGGCTGGATCATGGCATCATCAAACCGGCGACTGATCAGACGCTTTCCAGCAAATACTGTGTTTGTGGGGTTCATTGCCACTTGTCTCTTAGTAGCATCGCCAATAAGCCTCTCTGTGTCGGTAAAGGCAATGTAGCTTGCCGTGGTCCTGTTTCCCTGGTCATTGGCAATGATCTCAGCTTTCCATGCTGGAAGACTCCCACGCAGGAATAGGTGGTGCCAAGATTAATCCCTATGGAAGGTCCCTCAGACATGGTTGCTGCTTGGTCCACACTGGCTCACAAAAAGAAGAAGCTGCCACAAGGCTTGCTGAAGAAAAAGCCGCCGGAATAGTGTGTCCACTATGAGATGGATGCATGTTTGACCTCATCCTCAAAGTTGCACCACTGTTTTCACCACTACTTGCTCCCCAGGACGTTTGTAACAGGGAGATCTTGTTCTTCTCTCATTTACTCTTCCATTGTAGTAGACATTCCAGCTCATCACATTGAGTCTTTTCTGCGTTTCTGTGTGGCATGGAGTCCCCAGGAGCCCATCAAATGATGCAGGCCTGCTTCTGGCAGGGCTAGGATGTTCTAGACCAGTGATTTCCAAACTCTGGACCTCAAGGTATTTTGGATTTTCTCTCCCATAAACTTCAACTGCTGTGGCCAATGATGATCAGGGATTATGGGAGCTGAGGCCAAAAACACCAGGGAGATCAGAGTTTGAGAAATACTGTTCTAGGTGATGCATAGGAATGAATTTAAAGCTTAATAACACAATTCAGCTATTAAATCGTAGTATTCATGATAGTATCATTAGTAAACTCAGCATGTAGAGGGCTCTTTTTGTGGAGAAGTAAACATTCCCAGAGTTGCTCAATGGCCATGCCACCCAGAACATTCTTGGATCTGTAATTGAAGAAGCTAACTTTTCTGTTCTTTGGAAATAAATTAGATCTTGTGAAATTTTCTTTTTATATTCACTAGGCATGGTTTCGAACCCAAAAATAGGGAATCGAAAATCTAATGGGGGGGGGGGGATTTTTTTGATTAGTAATAGAAAGACTTACAAAAAAATTTCCCAAAATTTCTAAATTCGTTAGTAGTTCTAAAGTAGGCAAAGCAGGGAGACAGGACTGACACTGTTTTAAGCACAGGCAAATCAAAGGGCAACATTTCCCTTGGTTTCCTTGCAGGGAGATATAATGCATTAATATATTATTATTAATATTATTAAATAAAATAATTGGCAATGCCCACCTCTGGTGCAGGCCTTGCTAATCTGTAGAGTTCTCCTCACTCCAGCTTTTTCCCATTCAGTTTTACCATAGCAGTCTAGGACCTCCGTTTGAACTCTATGGCTTTTCTTGATTCTGAACTCTTCCTTCTCCTCTCCGTGCTCTTTTCACTCCTGCTGCCCTTCTCTCAGCAGTTCTTATGTCCTTCTACTCTGTCCTTCTATCTAAACACCCTTCCTGGGTGTTTAAAACGCTTTTATCGTCAGTCCTCCAGCCCCTCTAGGAGTCCCGATCTGGATCTCTCTATGGTTTCCGGCTCCTTTTTCACTTCCTGGAGGAGGCCCTTCACTCTAATTAGGCTCCAAGCATGGAAAGGCCCCGATTTGACTGTGAGTTAAGTCTGCAAAGCTATTTTGGAGGGGGAAATTTTTCTGTTGGGTGGGCATTTGAAATAGTTACTAATCTAACAAAAATTTGGGCCCAGGGGGTGCGGAAAAGAAAGTCCACTTCTGGGATTGGCCCTACGAATCGTATAAACTTGAAAGTCCCATACATACGAATCCCTTCCGATTTCTTTTCATTTTCATAACTTTTTTCTCATGCCTAATATTCACCTTTAAAAGACACAGAAAGCCTCTTACTAATATGGACTTAAAAATGACCAGTTAATGGCCACCAGAAATGTATCACTGCATGGATAGCCAGAACAGTGGGAGAGGGTAGGAGAACTAAGCACAATGACATTTTTTTCTTGGCTACATACACTGATACCCTTTTCACCCATTTGTTTTCAAAGGCTATGCTTCCTTAAAAGTTAAACATTCAGGAACTCAAGGTTTGATGAATGATCGGGTCAGTGAAGGTGGATTTTGTTTTGCTTCACCTATTCAAACCAACAAATATAACAAGGCAGAACTAGCTTAGTCACTCCAGTTTGGGTGTTTTCTTTTCTTTCCTTTTGTTTTAAAAGCAAAGCAGATCAATAAATGACAACAAAAATATATGACTCTTTTGATGTATGGCAGTCTTCTCAGATATCACAAAGTAAGCAAGATGCAGTCAGTACATATAAAAGAGGATGTTCCCACAGGTAGGGATACTTGCAGAATTTAATATAGCTGAATTCTGATGTGAATTAATCTAATCTAGGATGGATGTGTGAATTGGAGTATCAGCCACAATTCCTGGATTAATGCATAGAGTAGACTATGCTCTCTCCTCTCAATTTTGTGGTGTTGTTCTTGGTTCAAAATTGTGCCAAATATATTCAATGTAGGCCAAAATGTATTTCAAAATGAATAATAGCAATGAATTAGAACTTGGAATATTGGTTAGAAAATAAATTTGATCATGTTCAACAATTTGGAAATTAATTACTGCCAATAAAAGTAATGGCACTAGTTATATTATCATTAGTCAACTTGTTATTTAAAAGAGGGTTGAGGGACACACAACATTGGCCTTACAAAAATGGCATGGAGGTTGATATTAATGAACTTCTGGGAGCACATTTTGTTAATGCCATCTTCAGAACAGCTTTTTGTCATTTTAAATGTTTTTCTTGCTTAGAATTTCTTTTTTGCATGATGGATAACAAAGGGGGCATTTGCACTGCAGTATTAATGCAGCTGGAAACCACTTTAACTGCCCTGGCTCAATGCTGTGCAAACAAGGGAGTTGTAGTTTTATAAAGCCTTTAGCCTTTGTTTCCAAATAGTGCTGGTGCCTCACCAAAGTACAAATTCCAGGATTCCATACTATTCAGCCATGTGTATTGAAGTGATGTCAGACTGCATTAATTCTGTGGTGTAGATGCAACTTAAGCCATCACTTTTAGTAGACTTAGAACCTCTTCACTGGGCTCGACATTGTGCTGGCAATTGGCGGCGAAAGGGAAGGTGTGCGAGGTGGCTTGTGGTGCCCTCTGCACCCTCCCTCCTCCTCTCATAACATGTAACGTGTGTTGCCCTGCTGCCCTTTCTGCCATCACTTGGCAAAAATGGGTGGAAAATGTGGGTAGCTCTGTTGAAGCTACCCAAACTACACCTTCCTTCCTTTTGGCAGGAATGTGAGCAAGGGCCTGTCATGGGTCGTGTGATGGCGCATGGCAGGCTCCGTCCTTATTGTGATTAAAAATGGCAAAATGGGGCAAAAATGCCCCATGTGAAGAGGTCCTTAGAGGAGCTTGGGGTGCCAATTTCAATTTGTGGCACTGTTAGTGTGAATGCTTAGGTATTTAGCAAGGAAGCTGTGTTTTTTTTTTAAAAAAAGGAGTAGGGAATAAGTAAGAATTAGAATGGGAGGGGCAGTGAAGCTGAAAGATGGAGAAACCAAGAGTGAAGGAAGAAGTTAGATGAAGAATATTTCTCACTTAATTATTCAAGTGAGCAAAACTGTACAGGCAACAAAAAGATCACAAAGATAACTTCACCTCAAATAATAATATACAAGATAATATACTATTTCATTCCATGACAGCAGGTCCTGCTTTACTGAATGTTACAAAAGAATTACTATCACTCTAATAAATTCTAATGAATTGTAACAATATAATCCACTAACCATCAATGTTATTTAGGGAATTTGGCAAGCTGGGTAAAATCACTAGGAAAATACACATTTTACTTCATTAACTTCAAGTTTAATAACTAATTAGTCCAAAATTTAGAGTATACTAAATTTATATTGGATTAAGACTTGTGTTCAAAGGTATTATTTAAGTAATATTTCTATATAGATTTAAATGCAGGATTTAAAAATACCATCAATTTATGTGGTGATATGATGGAGTGAATTCATGAATGAATATATGAGATACTGAAATGGACTTTAAATAGACTGAGCCTTCTCAGCTCAGTCTCAGGAGAACTTAACGTGTTATATGAAATATGAACAGTCATCATTGAGAAGCAGGTTAACGTTTTTCTTTTATGACATATCAAACTAATATGCTAAAATGAAACCAATTTACTCTCACCGTAGATTTAACATAATAATAATTACTTTATTTCCAGTGTGGATATAAGCTGAATAACAAAAGATAGCTTGAATGTTTATAATTGAAAAGACATATAATGTTATAAACATAAAATCTAAAATGAAACAAACAAGGCTAGTCGCATGGGAAATGAAATCTATTAAAAAAAATCTATTTTCAAGCTACAGATAGTGGAATCTCTGGATATGGAAGTCTGATAGAACCACCAGCACAGGTACATTTGGTGAGGACCTGTGATTTTCTCTGCCCCCATCTGTGCTGTCGTATAAAATCCAGATTATTTTATTTGAACGGGATTATATGGCAGTGTAGACTGATATAATACAGTTCAAAGCAGATAATGTGCATTATCTAATTGGATAATCTGCATTATATGGCACTGTAGAAGGGCCCTCAGATGCTACTCCCAGGCTATGGAACTTCATGTCACATGTGGATAACATGGTCTCTCTGTTCTCTTTTTCCTGGCAGTCACAGATATTTTATTAAGCTTCTAGCTATTGCCTTAATATCTGCAGAAAAGGCAATGAATGGGAAATGCTCTGCTTTTACTACTATTAATTATTTTAAGATGTTTTCACGAAATGCTCATTTTAATAAGATTAAATAAATAAGCAGACAAATAAATACATAGAATATTAAAATATGGACTTCCGGTCTGGGAGAGAATGGAGGTGGCTGCCTAAAAGGTGAGCTCCTGGAGAAGCTCTCGCAACTAAGCCTGGTCGGGGACAACTATCACTAACCCGACACCCTCCGGAGAAGGGGAGGGTGCCCAAGCCCGAGCTGGTTGTTGGCGGGGGGGTCACCCCAGCACCAACAGGCGGGGAGGGGCCCCGCGCGGCACAGCAGCCCGAGGCCCAGGACCAGCAGCTGCGAGCGGCGTCGCAGCTGATAAGCGAGACGCCCCAACACCCCATACTCCCAGGCATCCCAACTGAAGATCGAGGGGGGACAGACTAGCTGACCCCCAGGACCAAAAGTAACAAATAAAGGCCCGGTCGGGCGAAAAGACGAAGGAAGGTCAAGAAAGCGCTGGCCCTTTAAGCCAAGCTACCGAGCAAGTAAGCAAACAGCGGGACCCACGATTGCTTCAGACCAGCGAGGCAAGGGCGATTCGGAGGCGGGATTGATAAAAGGGAGAAGAGAATACTTGCACAGGTGCAGGGAAGCCGTGCCGGAGGGACGAGTCGGCGGAGGAGAGAGCTGCCCCCATCCTACACAGGAGGAGAGGAGGAGGCGAGGAGGAGGAGGCGATGAGGAAGTGAGTTCCGGAGACGAAGCTCCAGGAAAAGAGGGTACTTCCATCGGACAGGCGAGGAGGAGACAAGCGGGGAGGACCAGCAACCCAGGACGGGCTGAGAGAAAGCGGACCCCACGGAGAAGAATACAAGGGTACAAAAAGACAGCAAGAAGCCAAGCACCAACCAACGCGCCAAGGAAAGGGAAACAGAGAAGTACTCCAGAGTAATTAATTCACCACTTTTCCACTACACACGATCTATCTTCCACTACCTTCCAACGCAAATTACCAATAAAGGGGTCCATTTAACAAACAGTATGACCACAAGAAAGAGGGAAGAGAAGGAGACCAAGATCAACACAGAAAGAAGGGACTCCCACCAAGAGGAGTTCAATATGAGAGAACAGATGGGAGAGATGAGAGCTCAATTTAGAGAGATGTTTGTGGAACTTAAGAGGCTGAATGACTTGGTAGGGAAAGGAGCAGATGAAAGGAGACAAATCAAAGATGGAATTCACGAGCTGAGGAAGGACATGAAAAAGGATGTGACGTTGATAAGAAAAGAGATGATAGGTCTCTATGAAAAGGTGGAGAAGATCCAAAGACAAGGAGAGGAGGACAGGACAAAATTACAAAGAGAACAGGAGAGGACAACAGAATTATTTGCCCTGCAACAAGAACTACAAAAGAAAAATGCACAGTTAGAGGCCCATCAAAAAGATTACATTTTGAGAATAAGGGGAATTCCGGAGCTCGACAAGGAATCCTATGAAGGAACAATGGATCTGGCAGTAAAAATGACAGCTACACTCCTACAAAAGGAAGAAGAAATAATAGAAGAGAAAATAGAGAAAGCATTTAGAGTTAGTACAGCCTTCTCCAGAAGGACCAAGTCGGCAAGGGACATGATAGTCCAGTATAACTCATCGAAGCTGAAGGAGAAGGTACTTAAGAACCACCTGACAAACCCATACAAGGTGAACGAAAAACCGGTGAAGGTTATGCGGGAGATCCCCTCAAGAATATTAGAAAATAGAAAGAAGTATTATTTTTTAACGGATATATTAAAGGACAATGACATAAGATATAAATGGGGCAAATTCGATGGGATCCAATTCACTTATAGGTCGGTGAGATATTGGATTGATTCAAAAGATGCAGCAAAAGAATTCTACAGAAAATGGCGACATATTCTGGACCCATCCAATCAAAGCCCTAGAGGGCCGGATAAACAAGCAAGGAAAGAAGGTGAGGAGGGAGGATGCTCCCCCAAAGAACAGAGACAGGGGAGAAATAAAGGCCAACAAAGTCAAAGTGCGAGAGTGCACACAAATAAAGATGAGGAAGAAAGGAAAAGGAAATTTGATATTGATGAAGAGGAAGAAGAACCCGGTGAACAGATAAAGTCACAAGGCTCGGAATCGGATTCAGAATCGGAGGAGGAGGGACTAACGGTAGACGAAGAAAGAGAAGACTAAAGTCAATAAAAAAAGCGATCAAACGACAAAAGGAAATGGAGGTAAATTGCTTCTCTGTTAACATAAACGGGTTGAACATTCCGGAGAAGAGAAAGCAGGTTTTCCACTACTTAACTAAACAAAATGCAGCAATTTATGCTTTACAGGAAACCCATATGAAATCATCCAGAGTGGAGTTATTAGAAAAAAAGAAATTGGGGATCTTATTCACTTCATCGATAGAAAAAAAGCAAAGAGGGGTCGCCCTTTATGTAAATCCAAAGCTGGACCCGAAACTCCAATTCAAGGACGAGGAGGGTAGAATTATAGCTGTACTGGGGAAATTGAGAGAGAAAAGAATTCTGATTGTTTGTGTATATGCGCCTAACAACGCTAAAGCATGTTTTTTTGAGAAATTGAATGATAAGTTAATTGCGGTGGAATGGGATGAGTGTATAGTTTGCGGGGACTTCAATGGTGTGTGCAACCCGAAAGTTGATAAAAAGTTGATAAGAAAAAAGGGTCAAGAAAATAAGAGTAGATTACCAAATAATTTTTTTAGGATGTTGAGCCAGAACTCCCTGGTTGATATATGGAGACAACAGCACGAAACGGAGAAAGACTTTACTTTTTACTCAGCCAGAAGGACCAATTGGTCACGTATCGATATGATTTTGGTTTCCAAGAGGTTAGCACCATCCACAAAAAAATCTATGATTTACCCAAGGCTACACTCAGACCACGCCCCGGTGGGAGTGACGATTAAGATAGGACAGAGGGTATACAAATGGCGACTGGATGATAACCTGCTTAAGTCAGAAGCCGATATTCAAAAAAATAAAAAAGCCCTGGAAGAATACTTCCAAATAAATGCACGGCCAGAAACGAGTATAAAAACTCTGTGGGAGGCCAGCAAGGCGGTGATGAGAGGGAATTTTATAGCCCTGGCGAGCAACAAAAAAAACCAAAATAGACAAGAAATGGAAAATCTATTAAAAGAACTAGATAAAATGGAAAAAAAATTGAAATCTCACCCCAAAGATAAAGCCACGGAAGAAAAGAGGATTTTTATAAGCAATCAAATCAAAATGATTAATACTAGGGAGTTGGAAAAAAAGTTAAAATTTACTAAACAAAGGCACTTGAAAAAACGCAAACAAAGCAGGAAGTGGCTAGCCTACCAGGTCAAAAAGGAACAACATAAAAGAGCCATTGTAAAAATAAAAAGAAAGGAGAGGGAAGCCACTAAGGACGAGGAGATAGTAAATGAATTTGCTAATTTTTACCAGGAATTGTATAAAGGAGAAATCATCGAGGGAGAAAAAATCCAGCACTATCTTAATATGCAACATTTGCCCCAGATATCAGAGATACAACAGGAGGAATTAAATGGTGAAATAACATTGGAGGAAATCTATAAAGCGATAGATAACCTAAAACATGGGAAAGCACCCGGGCCCGACGGCCTCACGGACGTATACTATAAAACCATGAAGCTAGAAGTAGCCCCATACTTGAAGAGGGTAATAGATGACGTCATAAAATCAGGGGAGATCCCAGATACATGGAAAGAGGCAGACATTATAGTCCTTCATAAAGAAAATAAAGATCCGGAGAAGGTGGAAAATTATAGACCCATCCCCATATGGTTAGCGTGACCATGTCAGTACTTATGTTGTGTTCCTTTTTAATCAATAAAAACTTTATATTAAAAAAAAAAAGAATATTAAAATATGATGCCTCTACATCAGTGTCTCTCAATATTCCTAATGCCGCAACCCCTTAATACAGTTCATCATGTTGTGGTGACCCCCAACCATAACATTATTTCCATTGCTGCTTCATACTGTAATTTTGGTACTGTTATGAATCGTAATGTATGGAATTGAACCAAACTTGGCACACAGATCTCCCATGACCAACAGAATATACTGGAAGGGTTTGGTGGGCATTGATCTTGAATTTTGGAGTTGTAGTTCACCTACATCCAGGGAGCATTGTGGACTCAAACAATGATGGATCTGGACCAAATTTGGCACGAATCCTCAAGATGCCCAAATGTGAACACTGGTAGAGTTTGGGGAAAATAGGCTTTGACATTTTGGAATACATGTTGCTGGGATTTATAGTTTATCTATATATAAGAGCATTCTGGACCCCACTAATGATAGAATTGGGCTGAACTTCTCACACAGAACCCCCATGATCAACAGAAAATACTGTGTTTTCTGATGACCTTTGGTGACCCCTCTGACATCCCCTCATGACACCCCCAGGGGTCCTGACCCTCAGGTTGAAAAACACAGCTCTAAATGTATCTGAATAGTAAGTAAGGGGATAGCTAACAATTAAATGACATGGCCATGTTACTCTGGAATATCAGTTTGCAAAGGGATATATTAGCACCCCTCTACACTGCCATATAAAATCCAGATAATTTGCTTTGAACTGAATTATATGGCAGTGTAGTCTCAGATAATCCAGTTCAAAGCAGATAATTTGGAGTATCTTCTTTGATAATCTGAATTATATGGCAATGTAGAAGGGGCCTAAGTGAGAACAAAGTTTAAAACTAACTTAACAAGGAAGTAGATTTAGGGCATGCCTACACAAGCCAAACCCCTAGATTCACATGAATGGAAGGTTGGTTGTCTTCACAGTGCACAGCTTCTTCTGGTGAGAATCCCAGGAATGTGACCTCTAAAACAACTTTGTGCTGCTATTGGCAAAGCTGGGACATACTCTGGAGTTTTCTGAAAACCCAGGAATACCTACAGCTTTGGTGCAGTCTGAACAGTTGAATTGGGGTTGATTCATCCCAATCTGCTGTCCAGATGGGACAGTAGCTAACAAGTTCTTCTACTTTTAATACTAGTTGTTCTGGGGAAAAGTACGATTTACTCTGTTCGTTTCATGCTTAATACAACAGTGGAAAAAAAATGAATGTGTTGACTTGTCTCCTTGTCTCAGGTGATTGTGAGATTCTGCTTAGTAGCCTTGTGATAAGCATTGAACAATTCACAGTTTTCTTGTCCCCTGATACTGATGTGTTTTGGCCTAATTTTTTAAAAAGTTCAGTGCATGTTATTAAGGTATGAAAATTAAATAGATAAAATGAATGGCGTTTCCTATTTCAACTTGGAGGGAATTATATGCTAAATTTTGACTTTATATTTGAATATTTAAGCAGTCCTTCAGCATGTGTTCTTATCTTTGACAACAGCCTTGACACTGCTGAGAGCTGACAAACATTTTGAGCCATTTGTGACATGTAGGAGGGAAAGAAAGGAAGTGTATCTTTTCACTACATTTCTTTTGCAATTCCATATTTTCCTTGTACTTTGTCACCCATGAGAACTGGCTGTTCTACACAGGAACTTAGATAGTGGGGTATGAGGAAAATTGTAACAAATAAAGAAGATGATAAAATTGACAACTTAAGAAGTAAATTATGGTTCTTGTCATACTGAAACATTACACTGCATCTACTCAATTGTATTCGCCCTCCCTTTCGGAAGAATGAACTGGGAAAAACCGTTGCTTCGGTAATTCAGACAAATTCATATTTGCTCCAAAAATAGCAAATTGAAATAGTTGCAGGAAGTCAGATGTTTGACGATCCATTCCCCCAGAATGGAATAGGCAGTCTTATCTCTCATTTTGTTGTGAGAGTTGGTATTAACAAAGGCCTGCTCAACTCACTTCACTTTTAAAGATTTCCTGACCTTTCTTTATCTCCTAATAAGAGGTGCCTGGTGATTGTTTAAATAAATATTGGGCAGTGTGGTGGGAACAAAATATTTCAAATGAGAAATATCAGTGGGAATATCAGTGGAAAACTGCCAAATATTTTCCAGTTTGCAATTTTCTGCCTGAAAAAAAAGAATTTAATTGTAGTCAACCTGAAACAGACTGCTCAAAAGAAATCTTGGTGAACAGTCTTTTAAACGGTTTATCAATCAAAATTTTTATATATTGCACCATGGTTTCTTCTGTCTACTGCTTCGTGTTCTGTTGTGGATTAGTCACATGGATAATCCCACACAATCCAGGATTGTATGGAATAAAGAATGGCATTGTAATCTTATGTAGTCATTCAGGTTTAGCTGCTTGATGATGTCACTCAGGATAGGAGAGTGTAATTGATCATGAAAGAATATGACATACGTGGTAAGAGAGAAGAAGAAGAACAAGAGGTTTCAATATGTATTTAGTCAGTCTTCAATTTTCACAGGGGTTAGGGATGCAGGATTCCCATGAAAGTGGAAAAACCAATAATATTTCTTGACCATCCAAACCATATGTAACACACTAGTAGGGTGGCTGGCATCAAGTGCATATGTGATTCGTTGTGCACTCACTTGGGCAAAAGCAAGAGCGAAGGAGGGAGGAAAAGAGAGCAGGAGGAGGGAGGATGTACACCAGGGGTGCTCATTAGGTAGGGCATCCTGGTAGATCACAGGCAGGGCGGGAAGAAGGCTCAGTCCTGCCCCGCAGGCTCCCACGGCCGCCCACGGCCGCCCAAGTGCTGCTTTCCACACAGTTGAATAAAATCCCATGTTATCTGCTTTGAATCAGATTATATGGCAGTGTGGACTCAGAAAACCCAGTTCAAAGCAGATATTGTGTTATATGTTTCACATTTTTGTAGTGGGTAGGTAGATCATTTTGACTTGGTTGTTTTATAAGCAGCTCACATGCTGAAAAAGTTTGAGCACCCCTGATGTACACAATCTCTCCTACACTCACATGCTTGGATCTCCAAGATAGATGGAGGGAGCAGGACAGGGGAAGAGATCTGGGATGGGCTAGTTGGATGACAGTGATGGCAGAAGGGCAAGGGCAGCAGGAAGGGGCTGTGACAGCTACTGTTACATCCATCCTGGAGATTTGCATATCACTCACTTTTCCTCCTCTTGCTTTCCTTGTCCCGCTGTTGCACCGTAGACTTGAAAGACCCCTCAGTAAACCACTTGAGACTGGCCACGTTTAAATGCTTTATTTAGAATAAATGGATAGAGTAAAGAGGCTAGGATTATAGTCTATAGATGCCCTCAAGTAAAACAGATAGCAGCAAATTGTCCAAAAGAAGCAAGGTAGCAAGGTTATAGTCCTTTGGCAAACAGGAACAAAAGGAAAAAGAATCTTCTTGCCCCAACGGGCTAATCCAGGAAAGGTAAGTTCTTGGCCCCAGGCTTGGCAAACAAAGTTCAAGGCAGGCCCACCGGCCAGGCAAGGTTCCGTGAAGACTTGGCTTGGAAAACTGAACGTTGGTGAAAGATGCTTCCATCTCTGAGACCTGGCTTATATAGGTCTCATACGCTTTAAAGTTACGACGCCTCCAAGACGTCGGACTGGGTTCTCATAACAGTTCTCAAGCTGGGCCTTCTCGGGCCTTTCACATGGGAATGGTATGTGATCCCAATTAGCAGTAGCACCTGGGCAAAAGGGAGTCGACCCATCTCTGCTTATCGGGCCGAGAAGGAGCCGAGCTCCACTTGTCCTTGAACGATGAATGAACTGGGAGTCTTTGCAAACTGCGGCTTGTCTTTTGGCCTAACAGGCCTGACTGGAACAACATGGCTTCGGTCTGGTTTGACCAAGGAAACAGGTTGGAAACCAGGCTGGAGTGTGACACCCATCCTCTCCTTTTGCCTGAGTGAATGAGTAAGAGAGCAAGGGAATGTGTGAACCTTCCCTCCTTCTGTTCTCCAAGCCAATGCCTCCTATCTCTGCTTGAGTAAGTGCAACTGGGTACAGCCACCCCACCAGTTTGACTTCCTCCCAAAGATTGGACTGCTATGTCTGACTTAGCATAGCTCAAGGACCTTATCACATTAGGAAGTATTCCATTTGTTTACCCCATCCTGTCAATAATCTGTTGAAATCCATCTGCAAAATGTCAGAGAAATTGAATATTTCTAAATAATATTGTAATTGTAGTATTTGAAAAACTAGGCACAGTTTTTGCATGTGATCAGAAAATCAGTATGCAATATATGATTTGTCATCAGAGGGCATGTTTGGTGGGTGGAGTTTCATGATCCCAGAATTTTCATGATGGAAGCAACTGCCATTTCTGTTTGCGGTGTTGACGGATAAAGATTTCCGGCATTAAGGGAATAAGAAATTACAGCGTTCTCTCTCTCTCTCTCTCTCTCTCTCTCTCTCTCTCTCTCTCTCTCTCTATGTATGTGTATATATATATATATATATATATATAGACACATACAAAGAGAGAGAGAGAGAGAGAGAGAGAGTAATCTGTACAATAACATTACATTCCTCAGAACACCTTAGATTTTTCAGAACTCTGTTTTTCATTTCAAAAGTTAGTGATGAGGCAAATACATTTATGGTGCAGATATGAATATGTTTTCAAATCTCGTTAGAGCAGTAGTTTGGGACTTGGAGGCTATGTCATTGTGCAGGTTTAGATTTTTTTAAAAAGGTCACAGAATGACGTAGGGAATGTTTTGAATGGATTGTGAGGAGCCAGACTTCCAAGGTGTGATGGGATGAAGCACCATATTTTTTGAAAGTAGGAATCATAGTATTGGGGTGCAGTGGAGTCAATATGTATCCCATCTACATTCAGTCAGAAAAAAACCCTATGAGGTACATACTGATAGAAATGGATGATTTCCTAATGTGATAAGGTCCCCAAATGGACACCCATGTTATTGAAGTTCCCATTAAAAATGGTGAAGGGCAGCTGCAGATAAGTCATGAATAATTTATTATTTATTTATTATTAGTCAGACTTCTAGGCCGCCACTCCCGGGTGGCTCGGGGCGGCTCACAACAAGTCGAATACAAGCACTGTTAAAAGCGCATTATACACTCTAAAACATACTAAAACATCCTAAAACATGAATTAAAAACCCTACATGATGTGCGGAGAACAAACACACATATTGCATAATACAGCATTGATCAAGATCAATAGGCGGGCTGACACGCTGGGCGTCTTATGAGCTGAAGGCTTGCAGAAAAAGAAATGTCTTACACGATTGCCTAAAAGACAGGAGGTCTTGGAGGGCCCGTGTCTTGGCCGGGAGAGCATTCCATGAAGATTAAACTCACAAATGTGGAGGGCTGTGGTTTCATTAGACTGTTGTCCTAAGACAGTGGCTCTCAATCTGTGGGTCCCCAGGTGTTTTGACCTATAACTCCCAGAAATTCCAGCCGGTTTACCAGTGGTTTGGATTTCTGGGAGTTGAAGGCCAAAATATCTGGGGACTTACTGCCTTAAGGCCACAGCCCACTGCCTTAAGGCCTTAAGGCCACAGCCCACCTCAGCCTAATTGCAGAGAAAGCCTTCTGAGAGCAATATGTTCAGACCTGTGAGAAGATTAATCTGTTGCTTTTTTCCCATCAGATAAAAAATGCAGGGACTCCCTGACTTTTCTACTACATTTCAGATAATTGTAAAATTTTCAGGTAAAAAGCATCCCAGGGCCTTAAATTTGAGAGGAAGGGAGCAAGCATTCCTTATACTGTATGCCCTTCTTCCAGTTTTGATTACAGTCTCCAAAACTGCTTTTCAATTAGGAAAAAATCAGGAAAGAGACATTGAACTCTTATATGCATAGGCTGTATGTCACTCTTTAGGGAGAAGAGTGAGCTAAAAGGCTAAATCAAAATCCATGATCTAAGAGTTTCTCTTCATGAACAGAGATGCACCACTGAGATTAGGCTTCTCCTGCACTACCTGATTTCAAATGCTCTAATCTACACATTGCTGAAGGATTTATGCTAGCAGGGGTTTTTTTTGCCTGTCTTTTATTTCAGAGAGAAGCCTGTTTATCTTTCAAAGCAAAGATGACTATCATGCTTTTGGGGCAGGGGATAGTCATATTTATGTATGGCCATTATCATTCTGGTTGTTTGAAGCCAAGATGAATAGATCTTGTCCCTCCTTCAGCATCTGGAGATTTCCACGCCCATATTTTGCTGCCTCCAGGCTATCTGTTGGATCTTCGGCATAACTTCTGGCTTTCTCTCTCTCTCTCTTGCTGAGGTAAGGCAAGGGCATTCTTCCATCATGATTTTTCTCATTACGTCTTGACCCTGACCCTTAGTGCTGAGAAATGGGAGGTTGATCTAAGGAAGAGGAGGAGGGTGATGACAGGATGATGCGACGAGGAGGCAAAACTGTCAGAACAATCCCAGCTGGCATTAGAAAGGGCCTTGTGGTTATGACTGGCGAGGCCAGCTTTCGCATGCCAGCCAAGAGAGGTGAAGCCATTTCTCTCTTAGAGGCAGGAGGAAGGAATGGGGAGGGACTTAAGAAGCAAAAGGAAAACACACACTGTACTCTGATCTCTCATCCTTTCAGGAGTAAAAAAAAGTACCTATTATATAGAATTAAGTCACCCAGGTGACAGCTGCCTGTGTTCCTGGTGCACAGCTGTAGTATGAAACTTAGGAGTAGGTAAAATGCTCAGTGAAAGTTATAAAAACATAAATGCATAGTATGAAAATGTGAATTTATTGGATTGCAGTTCTTATAAGACAGAGTGGAGACTTGGGGAGGAGGAGTTCCAGGAATTGTAGCCAAAAAGTAACTTTCCAAAGTTCAGTCTAAATTGGCTTTATTAAAAGTAATACTTTACAGAAGTCAACAGAAAAATAAGTAAAAAGTACATGCTGACAGCAGTCTTTAAGAAGTCATGTAATACATCCACATATACACATTTACGGAGCCCCTGGTGGCACAGTGGGTTAAACCTCTGAGCTTCTGAACTTGCTGACCAAAAGGTTGCAGGTTCGAATCTGGGGAGCGACATGAGCTCCCGCTGCCAGCCCCAGCTTCTGCCAACCTAGCAGTTAAAAAACATGCAAATGTGAGTAGATCAATACATACCGCTCCAACGGGAAGGTAATGGTGCTCCATGCAGTCATGCTGGCCACATGATCTTGGAGGTGTCTATGGACAATGCCAGCTCTTCAGCTTGGAAATGAAGATGAGCACCAGCCCCCAGAGTTGGACACGACTGGACTTAATGTCAGGGGAAAACCTTTACCTTTACTATACACATTTACATTAAATATTAAATGGGTTCTAGAATTAGACTAAAACTTTCTGATTTTACCATTGGTGACTAGAGATACATCTGAATCTGGCATATAAAGAACTGAGCACAGCTGTGTTAATACAGATTGAGTCTCCCTTTTTTGGAATGCTTGGCATTGTCAGATTTTGGATTTTTTTTCCAGATTTTGTTTCCCCCCCTACATTTTGGAATACTTGTTTTGTATAGAATCATACATAATGAAAGACGGCTAGGGAGGGAAAGGGGACTAACTACACATCAAACTGCAAGACCCTCCCACCTTTCCTTTTCCCCTGTCAAATTTCTGACAGCCATTTCTTTATGTAAAGACATGGGGTTTTGACTGTTTTATTTCTACTGCCCTTTCATAATAATTTAACACTTATGTATTGTTGTTGTTTATTCGTTCAGTCATTTCCGACTCTTTGTGACCACATGGACTAGCCCAGTGGCCACTCCTAGTTCCTTCAGAGTCAAGCCAGCCACTTCAAGGATACCATCCATCCATCTTGTTCTTGGTCGGCCCCTCTTCCTTTTTTCTTCCATTTTCCCCAGCATCATTGTTTTCTCTGAGTTTTCCTGTTTTCTCATTATGTGACCAAAGCATTTCATCTTTGCCTCTAATATTGTTCCTTCCAATGAGCAGTCAGGCTTGATCTTCTCGTGATCTAGGGCACCCTCAGAATTTTCCTCCAACATCACAGTTCAAAAGCATCTATCTTTCTTCGCTCAGCCTTCCTTATGGTCCAGCTCTCACATCCATAGGTTGCTATGGAGAATACCATTACTTTAACTATGTGGATCTTCGTTACCAGTGTGATGTCTCTACTCTTCACTAGTTTATCAAAATTACTCTCCTCCCAAGAAGGAAATGTCTTCTGATTTCTTGGCTGTAGTCTGTGTCTGCAGTAATCTTGTGCCTAGAAATACAAAGTCTGTCACTGTCTCCACTTTTTCTCCCTTTTTTTCCAGTTATCAATTAATCTGGTTTCCATAATCTTGTGTATATGTACAGTATGTATACATTAAGCATAATTAGCAGGTCCATTGATTTGTACTTGAGATTGAAGAGAACAATGAAGAGTTTTAAATACTGAGAAAGGAAATTTGTTTTTCTTTGCTTTTGATTTCATAGAATCCTTCTCTTTAAAGATCTTCCAAGGCTAAAGTGGTCTGCATGTCTGTCTCTTCCCATCCTCTTCCCATCCTTCCCATCCTCTGAGCTTTAGATAAGAGAGTGAATGGCTGCTACCAATTGAACAGCCTATCTTTTATATAGCTTATTTCAGGGGTTCTCAAAGTTTTTCAGCTGCAGAGTTGTTTCTGTTGTGATGCAGATGCCAATTAAAGCCAAACCCAAGAGTAAAAAGGAATAACAAAGAGTTTATTGTACAAGAAATGGGAATGGGACTAACAAAAAATAGCCTAACTGGCCAAAACCCGAAAAACCCACGGAGAACCCCAAAAATTGCAGAAGGAATGATCCAAAGCAAACTAAAGACGTTATCTGTGACGTCCTCCGGGGGTTGAGCCAATAGCGTAGTCGATAACTAGTCCGGAGTCATGGACAGGAGAAAGACGGAGAAACTGGGCGAGTACGGGCCGAAACGTAGGATCCACGTCACCAGGGCGCGACTCTGGATGCTGGCACCGTGGCGCACTGACCACGTCACTGGGAAGTGACTGGCGGCGCAGGGAAGTGCATCATCAAACAGATGTAAACAAGCCCGAAGTGAATCAAAAAATGTAGGAAAACTTCATGGTAGATGTAAATAAACAGCGACTGGGTCCGCAAGGGAAATAAACTTGGTAGCAAGCATCAAATGTAGATGGAGAGCCAGGACCTTGCCAAACGGCTTGGGAATCCTTAACGGCTTGGGTATCCAGCCCTTTGGATTTCCACTAGTGATGTACCCAGTAGTTCTCGCCTTGATTCGGCTAATTCAGCGACGCGCCCCGAAAAAGTGCCCTTCAAGGCATGGAAATGGCAAATAATTTCTGGCGCCTTTAAGGACTCTCCATCTACATTTGATGCTTGCTACCAAGTTTATTTCCCTTGCGGACCCTGGTGACGTGGATCCTACGATTTGGCCCATACGCGCCCAGTTGAGTTCCCTTTGACCACACTCAGCCTTCTGCTCATTCCTGGACTCCCTCATCTCCCCATGAGTAACACAGAACTTTGTACTCTCCAGAACTTTTGCTCTTGTCCTCACTAACTTTATGTTATTTACCAGCTGTATATTCACGGGACCAGGCTGTTATATTTGATGTATAGGCTAGCACTGCGTGCGTCAGCTTTTGTATTGATGCTTATTCATTGAATCACACAAATTGATGTGTATTGATTATGAGATAAACCCTATTGTGATTTATTGCGATTATCTGAGAACTTGCATTGTGTCATCCCCTGTGGTTTCACTTGTTGTGTTTGCAGCAGCATCTCAGCCCAAAAGGGCAGAGTAAAACCTCAACTCACAAGTAAACAGGATCAGGAACACGATGCAAGATATCAGGATACAACACAGGATACCTGTCACGATGCAAGGTCTCGGCCCGGCCCCTTAATCACACACACAGAGACGGTAATCAGCTAACTATTTATTGAATAATAAGAAACAGGTGAAAAGGATAATTGTCCATAAAAATATCAAAGTTGCAATAAAAGTAAATCCAAAGGCAAAAGCTTGGCAACCGTTCCCATGGATCCTATACTTAATTCCCCTGGTGAGACCCTCGACGCTCTAGGCTGCAGTGCCAATCTGTGCTTCGGGACCTAGCGCTCCTCTGGCGCTCTAGGCTTCGATGCCATTCCCTCCTGCTAGACTCGATGCTCCGTCTCCTATCAAAGCTCCATCCTTGCCTCCCAGCACCTGGGTTGCTATTTTCAGAGCCAGGCTCCCTTTCAGCTTCCATGGGCTCATCCTCCGCTATCTCCCTAACCCTTTCCTGCGACCCGTAACCACCTGGTTTCTCATACTGATTATCTGAATCAGCACTTTCAATGTCGGCCTGACTTTCCCAGCTTTCATAGCCATCAGGCCAGCCATCATCCCAGGCCAAGCTCTCTGTGGGAGATGAAGGCCCAGCTACCTCATCATCCCCTTCCTCCATGTCAGCTGCTGGCCCTGAGGGACATGGAGGAAAAGGGATGATACCAAGAACAACTCCTTGCTCGCCAAGCTCCCAAAAAAGCCCACATTAAATAGACCTTCATCTCCCAAAGAGGACAGATTAGAGCTTGGCAGCTGAAACCCATTGTGAGTGATCCCCAGTGTCTTTCAAAACTTAGCGCCCAATCATTTCCTGAGGTTTCAGGGGCTATTATCACTATCAAACCCCAGAAAAGTATCACTACTGGTGTCTGCATCACACACATCCTGAATTTCCTTTACATTGTCCAGTCTAAGTGTCTGACAATCTTTCATCCCTGAAAACCCTAAAGGACTCAGAGTCAGTAGAGAAACTCTCTTCCTTTGTGCCAAACTTTCCCTGCTGGAATCACTTGCAGCTCTCTTTCTGCCTGATCCAGCATGTAGGTTACTCTCAGCCCCACCCAGTTCCATTCTACACTCAGATGCTGTAGATTCAGCATCCTCCCCAGCCCTACTCACAGGCAGAGCCGCGGGCTCAATCAGAACAGTTTCTTAGGCAAACGTTCCTCATGGAGTCTCAAGAAATGTTTATATATTATATTATTATATGTTATATATAAGGTATATATATATATTATATATATATATATATATATATATATATATATATATATATATATCGGACATGGGCAAACTTTTTGACACATCGTATTTTAAAATTTGACAGCTGGGCCAGGCCAGTGGCAAATGGATACATGTATCATGTGTGTAGTGCAACAATGTTGAATTGCAGAACAATGTTAACCAACTTAAACTTTATAGCATTTCAGTGGAAGACCCCAGGGGCTATCCAGTCCAACCCCCATCTGCCATGCAATAAAAGCACGTTCAAAGCACACCCAACAGATGGCCATCCACTCTTTGTAATAATAATAATGATAATGATAATAATAATAGCAGCAGTAGAAACCCTAAGGACCATCCAGTCCACCCCCTTCTGTCAAGCAGTAAAACCATAATCAAAGCCCCCCCTGAGTGGTGGGAGGAAAAGAGGGTTTTGGAAGCAAGGTAGCAGAGTTGCACGTGGAACTGTTTTCCTTCACTTCATCCATTCTTTCATTACTTTCATTATCTTTGGAAGCATGTAATGGGAAGGCCTCTCCTGGTAAGAAAATCAGCTTGACACGAAAGCAAGAGGGAGTTGATCCCGGCTCCTTACCTGCTTTTCATGAGCACGTGGCACGCTAGTGCCTCCTTGCCTTGGAAGAAATGCATGAGTGGCATGGAGATGCAGAAAGTGTGCCTGCCTGCAGACAAGTGCCTTCTCTAGAGTGAGAATTTGCCTCTTTGACTTGGAAAAAGAGTTCATATGTGGCATGCAGACCCAGAAAGTGTGTACATCTGCTTGTAGCTGAGCGCCTCCTCTAGAGTAAGAAACAGATAAGAAGCCTCCTTAAAGCATGTACCTGCCTGTAGCTGAAAACCTCTTAACTAGTGGAAAACAGCCTAAATGCCTAAAATGATGGGAAGGGGCGCCTGGGAAGCTCCCCCTCCATTATGAACTAATAGAAAACTGGTCTTTTGGCACCCCCAGACAAATACAGATATCTTCCTTCCCAATTTTGGGAGGCTCCCCAAAAATGGATCAGGGCCCTCTCAGAAAGCCAGGACATGAAATGGGTCTAGGTTTAACCCAAATGCACAACCCCACAAGGAAGGCACGGTGAAAGTGTCTGCATGGCAAGGGGGCACAAGGGAAGGAGTCTTGGTGGTGAGGGGGCAAAGCATAGCCCTGGGAAGGGCCGTAGCCAGGATTTTGGTTCATTTGGTTCGGGGGGGGCTGAGACTTGGAAGAGGGTGCCCTGGGAGGATCAGAAATATGAATAAACATAACAATTTAAATAATGCCAGTAAGGCCTTTTCGGCCAACCTGAGAATTGGCTGCCTGCCTGGGAAAATGTTGCAGGGTGGGAAGGAGGGCCTGGCCATGGAGACCGAGCCAGAGAGAGGCCTTTCCTTCCACCTCAACAGGTCCCTCCTTTCTGGTCCTGCATTCACTCCCTCCCTTGCTCACTCCCTCCCTGCTGCTACATGCATTTGGAGGGGGAGGAGGAACAAAGGGGAAGGAGGAGGGAAAGCACTCACTGTGCATACTTGGAGGGAAGGAGGAGGAAGAAAGTGTGGAGCCCCTCAGTATGCTTCCCGGAGCCTCAAGGCCCTGTGGAGGACACTTTAAGAACTGCTGCTTAGTTACATTTAGGAAATTTTAATTTTTTTCTTGTCTAAGGGAGGCACACAGTGGCAGAACATAAGAATCTCTAATTTAATCATACACAGCCTGCTTCTAAGCACACTCCATCAGCACAAGTCAGTACAGTTTTCAGAAGCAAAGTTCTGTGAAGATTTGAGCATTCCCTTTTATAGGAAAGCTTTTGATTCCAGTGTGGATTGTACGCAGCACTATTCACCTTATGTCCCATGTACGGAAAAGGAATTTTGTGCTGTCTGTTTTGGTCTACAACTCCCATAATCACTCTCTGCTGTTCATGCTGAGAGAGGTTTATGAAAACGGTAATGCAAAACATCCAGAGAACATCAGTTTATCTGTCTGGTTTAGAAATGTGCTACAAATTATATCCCCACAGTGGCCCTAAAGTGACACTTGGTCCCTGTCTTTTCTGAAGAGAGGTTCCACAGTAGGATGTGAAAATCTCACTGACTTGATTTTATAGATTTTTTTCATGTCTCAACTGCAATCTTCTTGCCCTTGTTTTAAACCTGGTTGCAAGATTCTATCTTTTCTTCCTACACTGAAATATGAACAGGTTTAAACTATTCCCCCTAACTTTCCTATTTATTTACTAATTTATACAGCTTTTCCTAAAGTGTATTTTTGATTTTTTTTTGAAAAAGCACAATTTTACCATGTGTACTTTGAAGTATGCACATTATTTTGTACATATACTGTATTTCAAAAACTCTACATATTGTAGGAGCCATATTACTGGAACCAGATATTTCTTTATATGTAGTAAATCTAAAGGACTGGTGATCTGTATGATCTATATAAGCAAGGAGATAACAGAGTGGGGAATAAAAGCATAAGTGGCATTTTCCAGTTTTACTGTGGTGTGGCTTTTCATTCATTCTTACACTTAATGGCTAAATACTTTTCCTCTTTTAAATTAAATATGCCATAATTCAATTTGAATTCTGTAGCATATTCTCTCTCTCTGGCATTACTTCGCGAACTAAGATATTTAGGAAGGACTCATCCAAGGATGTGTTCTTTGAGCCTGTGCATTGGACCTTTCTGGTGGAGCGCAGCGTGCACAGAACTGGCCTCACCCTTTAAACCAAAGGTTCGTCTGCTGGGGCCTAGCTAGCTTAGGACCGTGGCAGCATGGAGCATTTTAATGGAGGGCGATTAACAAGTGAGAAACTGAACTGAACTGAACTGTAGATTTTAAATCTGTTGAGACAGACTTTGGTGACAGGTGAGCTCTAGGCAATGTGGCCTTATAGAGATCAAAACTAGGATCTCTATAAGATCTGTTAAGGTCTTCCAGACACTTGTATCTCTAGCAGGCCCGGATCAGGCCCTTTCTGTCTCCTAATAGGCTAGGCCAAAAACTAGGCTCTGCCACCACTTGTATCTCTAGCAGGCCCGCCCCTCCCCTCGATGGCGTGAGGAGGAGGAGGAAAGAAATCCCCACCCCCAGAGCCGATGCGGGGCGTCCCCACTTCTCTTCCCTCCCTCCCTCCTAAAGCCACCATGCCGGCCTGAGAAGTGGCCAAAATTGCAGCTTTAGGAGGGAGGGAGGAGCCATGGGGAGGCCTCGCATTGGCTCCGGGGGTGGGGCTTTCCTTCCTACTCCTCGCACCAGCAAGGAGGTGGGGCGGAGCCAGGGGCGAGGAGGGGGCGGAGCCAAGGGTGAGGGCAGAGCCGAGGGGAGCAGAGCAAAGGAGGGGGGCAGCCGTGGCTGGCGCTTACACCGCCGCACACATGCGCCCTTTTAAAAGAATTTTTTAAATTTTTTTTGAATTTTTAAAAAACTTTTTTTGGGGGGTCCGGACCTGCTGCCCCCCCAAAAGTGCTGCCCTAGGCCATGGCCTAGGGTGGCCTTATGGGTAATCCGGGCCTGATCTCTAGTACAATAAATGTTACTCAATAGTGCATATACAAACATTAAAACCGATTTAAATATCAATGGTATTAAAGAATAACAGTTAAAATCCATAAAAAACTGATGATGATGATGGTGATGGTGAAAATAATAATTGTATTTCCCATGGTGCCGCAGTGGGTTAAAACCTTGTGCTGGTAGGACTGCTGACCGAAAGATCGGCAGTTTGAATCCGGGGAGTGGGGTGATCTCCTGTCTGTCCGCTCCAGCATCTCATGCAGGGATATGAGAGATGCCTCCCACAGGATGGGTAAAACATCCAGGCATCCCCTGGGCCCGTAGCCAGGATTTTGATTCAGGGGGCAGGGGCCGGGACTGATCTGAGTGAGAGAGGGTCTAGCAAACCGTTTGTATCGTTATCCCAATACCCCCATGCATATGGGATATATTGAGCATGGTGATCAAATTATGGTAGGAATAAACATAATAGTTTAAATAATGTATCAGTAAGGCCTTCTCGTGGACCACCCTGAGAATTTTTTTTCTTACCTACCTCTTCTCAAGGCTTGAGTCGAGTTACAACATATTTAAAACACATAATCATTGTAAACATTCTATAAAAGACACATATTAAAACATATTTCTATAAAACACATATTAAAATACGGAACAGATATAAAAACACAGGATACAAGTTTAAATATCATGATTAAAACTGATAGGGTAGGGTAGGCTTGCCAGAAGATTAAAAACATATTCAAAACCAAAACCATAGCACCCTCTGACTTGATCTTTAAAACAGTCTTCTTTAACAGCCTGCTTGAATGAAAACGTTTTAGCCTGCTGATGGAAGAACAACAAAGAAGAGGCCATTCTGGCTTGCCTGGGCAGCAGTTCCAAGGTCAAGGGGCAGCCACTGAGAGAGATGACCCGCTCTCTTGTTTCCACCAACCATGCTTGGAGGTGGGACAGAGCGAAGGACTTCTCTTGAAGACCTCAGGGCCTGAGTAGGAGATGCAGTCAGCCAAATAGCCTGGACTTGAGTCAGATAGGATCTTAAAGGTCATATCCAGCATTTTGAATTGTATCCAGAAACAAACTGGAAGCCACTGGAGCTGCTGCAACAGGGGGTTGTCCGCTCCCTGTAGCCAGCGGACCAGCTGAAGTTTATGAACACTCTATAAAGGCAACCACACATAGAGTGTGTGGTAGTAATCCATATGGGATGTGACCAAGTCATGTACCACCGTGGACAGATCTGGCTTCTCAAGGAATGGACAGAGATGGCATAGATAATACACCAGGTCTAGTGATTCCACAATCAAGTGTGTGGACAGAAAGCAAAACAAAAAGTGAAGCAGTTAAATCATGGGACAAATGACAAACAAGGACCAGACATTTTGTTTTAGTAGAAAAGAGAAAACAGGAAATGGGTTTGCTGTGAGCACTATTGAGCAACATTTATTGTACTAGAGATACAAGTGTCTGGAAGACCTTAACAGATCTTATAGAGATCCTAGTTTTGATCTCTATAAGGCCACATTGCCTAGAGCTCACCTGTCACCAAAGTCTGTCTCAAATATCTCAAATCCTTATTACTCTCTTCTTCTATTATTGGAAATGTCCAGACACATAGGAAACCATTTGAAATGAAAATATGGGAGTATATCTGTGACAAAATGGTATTCTTCTTACATCCAAGTCCACGTTGCAGAGTTGGCACTCATCATCCTTCAGGGCACCTTTTGATGAGTCTTTTTTCTGTAAAGATAAATTATGAAATCAGCTTGGCTGAATCCTCAGGAAACAAACTGCCTAGTTTTGATTTCCTCCAAGTAAATGGTTATAATGTGTGTCTATGGGTTTGTTTCTGTGGATTTCGGATTACAGGCAGGCACTGACAGCTTTGTTTCTACTTTCTTGAGGTTATGGCCTCCATCCACTTCATTCAGTACAGATGTTGTGGGCTAGCAATCGAATGAATTAAATTAGCTGAGTGTACTATGTCTGGGTAGTCAATAGTACTGGCATAGGAAAAAGGGTATTGTATAAATTCTTACGTTAAGAGCCTGTATGGATATATTCTTGCAATACTGGCAGTATTTTTCCTAGAAGGTTTTTTTTTCTGTTTAAGAATTTATTTATTTATTTATTTATTATTTTCTTCATTTCTACCCCACCTTTCTTGACCCCAGAGGGGACTCAAGGCGGTTTACAAATCCGGCAAAAATTCAATGCTACATAGGTAACAATAAAACACATCTCATAAAAATATGAACAATCTAAGCATATAAACAATTAAAATTCATACCAATCCATGAAACAGATTAAAAATCACATATAAAATGCCGAGTCATGGTCTCATATCAAATCGTTTTCCAAAATCCATAGTCCATTATTCAAGTTGTTAAAGTCTCATTCTGTAGCTACCCATTTATTTATTTACCATATTTATACCATGCCCTTCTCACCCAAAAGGGGACTCAGGGCAGTTCACCTAAAGGCACAATTCAATGCCATGCAAATATACATCTCATAAAATAAACATATATATTAAAACCAACCGCTGAAACCAACTCAGACATTAAAATTATTAAAATCACGTAATCCAATATCATAGTCCGAGGTTGTTCCAGTTGTCATTGTACCACATCCATTTATTGCATTGAAGATTATAATCTCAAAGCCTGGTCCCACATCTACATCTTTAGTATTTTCCTGAAGGTCAGGAGGGAGGAAACTGATCTAATTTCACTAGGGAGAGAGTTTCACAGCTGAGGGGCCACCACTGAGATGGCCTTACCTCTTGTCCCCACCAACTGCACCTGTGAAGGAGGTGGGACTGAGAGCAGGGCCTCGACAGAAGATCTTAACCTCCGAGGTGGTTCTTAAAGGGAGATGTGTTCAGACAGGTAAGCTGGACCGGAACTGTTTAGAGCTTTATAGGCTAAAGCCAGGACTTTCAACTCTGCTCGGTAGCAGCCAGTGGAGCTGACATAACAGAGGGGTTGTAAGCTCCCTGTACAACGCTCCAGTGATTTATTTATTTATTTATTTATTAACTTCGATTTAGTATACCGCTCACTCCGGAGCTCAGAGCGGTTTACAAAGAAAAAATCTGGCTGCCTCCCATTGGGCTACTTGAAGCTTCCGAACAGTCTTCAAAGGCAACCCCACAAAGAGCACATTGCAGTAATCTATTTGGGATCTAACAAGAGTGTGGTCTGACTTCCAAAGATATGGGTGCAACTGGCACACAAGTTTTAATTGTGCAAAAGCTCCCCTGGCCACTGCCGAAACCTGCTGTTTTCTTTTCTTTCTCTAGTTGTTGTGATCCCCTATAAAAGGAAATACTGTTTAGTACTGGCTGCCTCCATGATGTGGAAAAACTATCCTTCCTTGGGAAGGCCATGGACACTCTGTTCTGAAGAGCCCTTGGGGTTATGTAGCAACCCAGTTCTCTTTCGTGCCTGGGGGGCAAGGGGCAGCACCGGGGGTCCCACTCGCATTAGAACCAGCGGCAGCTGAGGAAGATTCTGAGGAGGATTTGGAGGGAATGGAAGAAGGGGTTAATGAGTTAGCTGGGCCTTCTTCTCCCACAGAGAGTCTGGCCTGGGATGATGGATGGCCTGACCCATACGAGAATGTGGAGGATCAGAGGGATTCAGATAGCAGTGATAGCGAAGGCTATGAGAAACCGGGGGCACGGGTCACAGGAACGAATGTGGGAAACGGAGGAGGATGAGTCGATGGAAGCGCAAGGGGAGTTTGACTCTCACGAAGATAGGGAACCAGGTGGTGGGAGGCAAGGTCGCAGCTTTGATAGGAGACGGAGCATCGAGGCTAGCAGGAGGGGCTGGCACCACAGCCTAGACTGGCCAAAGGGGGCAAGGGCCCGGAGCATAGATTGGAGGAGAAGCCTAGAGCGACGGGGTCCTCGCCAAGGGAATTAAGTATAGGATCCGTGGGAACGGATCCTCAGTACCTCGGCCACTTCTATCCTAGTGAAGTGTAGTGAGGAAAGGACCACGGAGCCAAGCTGCGGCTCATACCTTGCCAAGAAGTTTCTTGGAGCCTTGTTGGAACTTTGCCTTGTTCTTGATCCGCTTGGTTTTGCGGAGCTTTTGCCAAGCCTTGTGCCAAGACCCTTGCCTTTGGATTTTGCTACAGACTCTTTACTTTTGAACTGAACTTTCAATACTTTATGGACAATTGCTTTATCATCTGTTCTTCATTCTTCAATAAAATAGTAGTTAGCTGATTATTGTCTCTGTGTGTGTGATTAAGGGGCCGGCCGAGTTCTTGCATTGTGACAGGTTACTATTTATTCATTTATTTCCATCATTTCTACCCCGCTTCTTCTCAACCCCCGAGGGGGGACTCAGAGCGGCCTAACATCGGCAACAATTCGATGCCAAAAACACCGTATAAATATAATAGAAAACCAAAAACAGTCAAAATTAAAATACATTAAAATACAATTAGCATTAAAATACTTCATATACATTCACATAAGTTAAAAACAGTATTTCGTCCATAATAGAAGCATTGGGTCATACTAGTTTCCTTTGCTGTATGTCTCAGAACTTCATCCCCATACACAGAACTTGGAACTTCATCTCCATTTTTTGCCGTGACTGTATACCAAAACTAAAAATGCTTAGGTGGCATAATTTAGAAAGCAATGGAATAAACTTTTTTTCTCATGCAAAACTACATTGGCATCAGAAGTTGAGAGGAAAGGGGCAGATTCCAGCCTTGCAATTCCCCAATCTGCATTTAACTTTATATCACTTCTGGGCAAGACTGGATGGAAGCAGACAGCATTGACAGTCATCTGGTGGAAATGAAGGGTCTTCCCTCCATGCCATTTCCCTCTCTGAGCTATGGCAGTTCTCTCAAGCTCCAGCTGTGCTTCCCCGGATTACTCTAGGGGAATATTAGCATCCTTTAATAACTCCAGCAGACTTAACCAAGGGATTTATTTTATTAATTTGAAGGCTGGGTACAGCAAATAGGTTAGAGCCCCAGCCAATTCACAGACTTTATCCAATCTTTCTTTGCTTAATCATCATTTCCCTCTCTTCTCCAACTTGCCCATTTTTAGTTTTCTGCTTGCTTCTGTATCTATTTACTTCCCAAGTGTTCAGTGTTAAGTGAAGCATAGTAAAGGTGTAGAGTACTCTTTCCTCTGGGAGCTGAGCTAAGAGGCACTTAATATTTTGCTGCACATTCCTAACTTGGACTTTATGGCTGTGTTACATTCGCTGTTTATGCCAATGAAACACCTGCCTTCTTTTTCAAACACAGTGAGCAAGGGATGAGCAACAAACTGCATAAAAGATCTGCATGTGTTTAATTATGGTTACATTTTAAATGGAATGGCATGGGTTTCTCACAGTTCACAGTCCAAAGCTGAGAGTTTGTAGGCTCACTCAGAAACGTGGAGGCATAACTCTATGTAATACATGTGCTCTGTGGTTAGAATATCTCATGTTTTAAAGTTTTAAATGGGCTGCATTGAAGAATGAAGGGATTAGAGCAAGATCACAGAGCTACCTGAGGTAACCTACTCCCCCCCTCAAATTAGAACTTTAATCTATTTTTCTGTGAAACAACAGAAACATCTCATTGTTATGTTCCTTCAAGTAATTTCTAGCCTATAGCATCCTATCATGGGTTGTTCTGTGCAATATTTGGTCAGAGGGGGCTTGTCTTTGGCTTCCTTTGAGTTTGAGAAACAGTGACTTCCCCCAGGTCAACCTGTGGCTTTATGTGGCAAACCTGAGTGAAGACCTCTTCACTCAGGCCTGCCATTGGGCTGTTTAATCCCAGCCCAGCAGCCCAGCTGCTCAGTTGTCATCCGGTGCTTCCCACCCTTCCACTATTGTGCTGTTTTCTTGCATTGTCATGTAATATTCTTCATCACAAGGGCATGGGCCCTGGATCCTCTACTGGTTTGTTCTTCCTCAGTGGAGGGAAACTGTCTATAGTAAAAAGAGGGCATAGCAGTATGAATGGGTACCTGTCCTATACCTCCTTTCCCTTCCAGTTTGGGCATTTGTATCTTGATTGTGCCCTCTAGAGTCCGTTCTGAGGCCCCTCCGTGGTGTCATTGGTCCAGCATTTGGGCTGGCCAAGGTGAAGATCCAGGACCCATGTGTGTTTGCCAATCCTATTTTCAACTGTAGACAATCAAAAAACTTGTGGCCTTTGTTGTCCCAAGCTCATGTGTTTGGTGTCATGTTTCTGGGGATGGAAGATCTTGCACATGCAATCTAAAAAGTTTGGAAGACAATCTTTATTTATAGTCATGCAGTGTGTATTTAGGAGAACATGGTTAGCTTTAAAGGACTAAACTGCCCAGTGTAGATGAGCTCTCAGACATTTCTGAGAACAGCTCTCTTCTTTCTCTCTTTTCTTTCCTTACGCATTCCGAACTTCATGACACATAATAGTGTTTTCACTGGGTTAAGACAATACTGAGGATATATTTGGATTGAATTAACCAGGCCAAGGAAGCTTTTCCAGATATGTGATAAGTGATCCAACAAAAACCAGTGGTTCCCTACTGTAGAAATAATAATATCACAGTGATGTGCTTCTCATTGGGTAAATGGAAATGTCCATTAAAATTATAATTGGGAGAAAAATGTTAGTTATAGCATCAAGAGCCATAATTTAACCAGAAGATCTATATGTATTGATCTCTGCAAGCAGTTTGAAGGTGATTATGCACACTTTTTTAAACTAGCTGCAGTATCTGGTTCTAAAATTATGAATATGATGGCTTTTTTTTAAAAAAAAGGAGATAAGGAAAGAATACTTGGAGATTTTCTCATCCTCAAAGAAAAAGCTTTTGACATTTTGAGACAGCATGTCAAAAACACTGTCAACCACCAAGTTATTTTTTCACATTTTGGGACTTTGGGGCAAAAATTCTGTTACTGTAATAACAAAAATTATACAACCTCACACATACTTTCTTTACATAGAAAGCAACTGTGTGTAAAGAGAAGTTTTCAACAAAAAGTTCCAAAATGCAAAGAAAAAAGAAGAAAGAAAAGCCAAAAAGTAAGAAAGAATGACAAGAAGGAAGGAAGGAAGGAAGGAAGGAAAGAAAAGAAAAAGTGATCAATTTATCTACCCTGGAAAGGGGTTTGAAATTAGCAGAGCCTTCAGTAAAAAAATACAGAACTTTGAATATAATTTCCCTAAAACAGTGCCCTGATAATATGCAGCCCTTAGGAGTAAGCCTTGCGTTTCATAAGGAGGTTCAATCTTTCCCTCCCCCTGGTAGCCAACCATTAAAAAAAATGGAAACCCTCATGCACCATATGTTTAAATGAATATTTTCACTGTCATATACTGCTGTCAGATACTCGGTTTATTCTTCACTCTTTCTACTCTGTGTGAATTTGCATAGATCATCTATGCCTTCAGATACTATACTAAACTTCAGATTTCTTCTCCCCAAATGTAACAAAAAATTATGGTGAAAGCAATATGCTTAAGGCAGTGGTTCTCAATCTGTGCATCCCCAGGTGTTTTGGCCTACAACTCCCAGAAATCCCAGCCAGTTTACAAGCTGTTAGGATTTCTGGAAGTTGAAGGCCAAAACATCTAGGGACCAACAGGTTGAGAACCACTGGAAGGGTTTATAACATCCCGAAGAACCAGGATGGCTGTGGGGATTGACCCAATCCCAACGAGCCTTCACGTAGAAAGATCCAGATCTTAGCATGCCTTTCCAGGTGTTAAATCCAGAGCAAACTGGGAAATCCTGATTTTCTCCAGATTAATTTGCTTTTTCCTGAGGTGTCATTTGGATGCCTCAGGTAAAAGTGAGCATGGTCCCGTGTTTTGGGCCTATCTGGAAGGGCCCTTAATCTTGTGCAAGTTGCTTGCTTTGAGCTAGACCTACCTCAACTGGTCATTTTAAAGGTTTAATAATGAAGAGGAAACCTATATTCATCACCTTGAGTTCCTTAGAGGAATGATGAGGTATGAAATGTAACTAATAAAATGAATACAATTTTTCAAAGTTACTTATCCCTTTACAAAACCCTTTTTGAAAAACCATCATATTCATATTTTTAAACTAGCATGTTGCAGAAAAAGAAGCATTGAGAAATGTTTGAGGTTGAGCAAAGACTTTTCAAAACAGCCTCTCCCTTATTCCTGCTCTTATTGTCTGATTTAGGGATGCTTCAGCTGCTTTAAATTAAGCAAAGAATGAAAAAAAAGGGGGGAAGGAAATTCAGGTATATGTACCTTTAAGCATCTGGTCTAACCCCTAGAGGGCTGTCTTTCATAATCTCCACTTTGTGTCCTATGTCTTTTCACTATTTATGCTCCTAATATGTGGTATTAAAAGACAAACCATATTACTCCAGAGAATCTAAAAAACATTTCACCTTGTTAGATGTGTTAATAATTTGCTTTAAGGACTAGCTAGGCATCTTGTGGGCAATCTGTAATTGGATCTCTAAAAATTTCTTCTCTTCTGAATGTGGCATGAGACTCCCAAGTTCGAATCAAGCACACAGAGATAGGTATACCATTTCTCTCTGCTCCATCCCATGAATCCAAAAATGCATCTCTGGGTGCTGTTAAATATGAAATATGAAAGAAGATCACACTTCTATTTACATGCATGTTTTCTTCCTTTTATAGCAGTTTGTAGGGAGAGCACTTGAATATGGACCATGGCATATTATAACGCTTGCCATCTTGCCATACCACTACCATTCTCCATGTACCAGCTATGTTTGGCTATGATTTTATGTGACCGATTTAAGATGTAATTTTATGTGTTTTTAACCATGTGTTTTATATGCTGTTTTTATATGTTGTAAACCGCCCTGAGCCTCGGGAAGGGCGGTTTATCAAATCGAAATAAATAATAATAATACAAATAATAGTGATGTGTAATGTATTCATTTATAATGTTCGCTAAAACAATGAACATTCAGGAATTAATTTTTGGATTTATATTTATATGAATTAGTTGGCTCCAGCACTTGAACTTCTAAACTTTGGTTAAGTTGTATTGGAGGTTTTTGCAACTGGAATCACTGGAGTGTTGTGTGTTTTCCAGGCTGTATGACTATATTCTAACAGCATTTTCTCCTGATGGTTCACCTTCATCTGTGACTGGCATCTTCAGATCCTTTCACAGATGCAGGTGGAACATCAGGAGAAATTGCTGCTAGAACGTAGCCATACAGCCCAGAAACCACACAGCACTCTTCTGGTCAAGTTATTCCCGTCTGTGCAATAGATGGATCCTTCACTGACTTTGAACCAAATTAAACATTTTGTTAATTGCAAACTATGTTACTATGGCTTTTAAGATAAATTGGGATGTGTCGGAAATGCTTTTTTTTTTACTCTGAACATAGTATGAGAAATTGATTAATACATTTTCTTTGGTTCAGTTCACAGTCCAAATAAAAATTGCTTCACCTTGTCAGGCCACAGCTTGGACATTAAGGGGCCAAAATTCATGTTGGCATTTTCCCCCACAAAGCCCAAGTCTTATGGAAAAGAATGGATTATTTTTACTTTCAATACAAATGGGGACCAAAACATTTTCTTTGCATACTATTGGATTCCATTTTCAGCCCATTTCACATGACAGAAATTAATTTCTGGAAAACCATACTTTTTAAAGAATTGTTTATTTTGTACAAAACACAGTTTCTTGCAAAAAATGTGTTTTTCACAAATGTTTTGTTTTTCAGAAAAGATCTGACATATGAAAAATCATTGACAGTGCTCAAAACCCATCTGAATAACATGCAATAGCAATAGTAGAAAATGTTGGGATGTCTTTAGATGAAAGATGTGATTTACATGTCCACTTGTCACAAAATAATCACAACATGTTGCCTCACCCTTGGTAGTAGCCCCAAGTACTCTATAGATTCATAAATCTGAGTTGAATTATCCATGGGCCAGTATGAGTATGGCACTTTTTATTAAAAAGGAACCATATCTTTCTGAGTAGTGTGGTGGAAGGCAAGAACATAGTCTGGACCAGGAGAACACAAAAGAAATATGGACTCACTCTACTTTATCCCACAATGCTTCTTCTGACCTTTTTAGATGCCTTGATTAAAAATGGTGGCAGTGGCTAGGGGCAACTGATACCCTGAGGTGGCATTGGACTTTTCCCTTGTCCTATGCACTGATCACATCAAAATCCTAAATTTGTGTTCTAAAACCTGTCCTCAACTAATAAATGAGGGCAACTTTTACATGCATATATACAGTAATTGCAACCAAGCAAAGAGGAAGGATAAGAGTGAACATCTCTCTTTATAATTCACTCAAAAGGAAGCATGCCAGAGACAATAAGACAACTGGGCATACTGCACGAAACAGTTTCTTGTCTTTGTTTCACAACCTTTCATCTTGCCCTTCCCCCAATCCATACTTCTTACTGAAAATATTTCCCATTGAAATCCACAAAGGGAGAAAGTAACCCGAGGCCCATCTAGGTAGGTGTAGCTAAAAGGATCAAGTGGCCCAGTAATTGGAGATGAAGCCTTTTCAATACTAGGTCAACAGCTCCCTTTCATCCTGGATTGCTCCCATCTCACAGCTGTTCAGAAACTTGGACTGGAGGATTCTTTGTCTGTTTACCTGTAGACAGGTGTCCGTAGGAAACCCAAAGGCTGAGACATAGATATACAATGAAAACCGCATGTTCATCTTTTTCAAATACAAGTTTGTGTATATGGGGAGGAGAGGAATTTAGCTTCAGTCTATAGCAAGCAGGTTACCTTCCAAGACAGGTTTTATATCCCCAGTACTGCTTAGTCTGTGCTCCTCCCCCCTCCCCCATTTTCCTTTATCCACCAAATCCCAGGATTTGCAAGAACAAGACCTTTCATCATTGACAAAATACTCAAATATTTTTTTTAAAAAATGCCCCAAACATTTTGTAATATAGGCATTGCCATGATCTAAGCTTACAGCATCATCTGTTTCTTTTTATCTCTCTTGATCTTCCTTGTTTCCTGTTCTGCCCTACCCAGGTGGTTAGCATTGCACCTGACAAAGGCAGTCACCTTGCGGATCCCTCTTTCAGTGCAGCTATTAGCATCAAAGGCCAAAAGCAAACAGCCTTGGCTTATGGCATAGCACTCTACAAAGCCTGTGTAAATGGGTCCTTCTGTTTAGGACAAAAGAAATTCTCTTTTGTCAAGAGACTTACCTTGTTGTTACTAAAGAGTTTCAGCCTTAGAGGAAGGGAAAACCTTTGTCTCAAATAAAGGCCTGTGATCACCTGGGTTTTAGAAGAGAGTGGGATGTATACTACATTCTAGATTTCACAGGCCTTTTCATAATGGCTAAGTCACAGGTATTTTCTATTTTTTATTACAGTAGGAGCATTTTGCAACTCTGTATACAACAGTTAGAGTTTTTAGTATTTACACCTACACATACCATTAAGCATTTTGCTTTGTTATGGATTATATTAAGAAGGCTGCCATGTTGTTTTTAAGCAGAAGATGCTTCAGGAGACTAGGATTTAGGATGGTGAAGTGGGAAGGAGAGGAAAAATGTCACTTCACTTGTCCCCTCACTTTTCTTCTTCAAATTGTGGATGCTGGGAAAAGTCTGTGCGCGTATGTTTGTCTGAGAGAGTGAATAAGAGCACCGAGGGTCCATATCTCTCCCCCCCCCAAACTGTGGTTTTTCCAGGAAGGACCCCTCCCAGCAATCTGTCACATCTGAAAGACCAGCACAAGGGGCTAACAACAGCTGGCAGGGGAAACAAAGTGAAAAATGAACTCTCATGAATATACAGCCAGTTCTTCATATTTCTTGGGGTTAGGGGCATAGCATTACCATGAAAATAAACAACTTGAAATGAAAAATTGTGGGGTTTTTTTTTACCTGAGACAACATTTCACTAGGAATTTCTAGGTCTTCCAGCATTACTTTATGGTCAACTTCTGATGGAAACTGAACATAGAGTCGCATTGGAGGACCTAGAGAGGTTTTCTCTCAAGAAATCTCTAGGTACTTCAGCATGACTGGAGAAGTTGATCATAGAATCTTAGCGGAGGACCTAGAGATTTCAAGAGAGAACATTTAAAGTCAAATCTGTGAATCAAATCTGGAATTGTCAAAACTGCAAATGTGGAGGGATGGCTATATAGACAAAGCACTCCAAGTGTGGAGGAGACCCATGGACTGAGCAGGATGGTAGTGCTTGCCCTTATCAATTTATTAGTGAAGAACCACCTCTCTCTTTGTTTCACTGGGATTATGGGTCATCCTCATTGTTCAGTTCTCTGCTAAAAATGATTCTGTTTCTAATACACCAGGGGTGCTCATTAGGTAGCTCAGGAGCTACTAGTAGATCTTTGGCCCTCTTCCAAGTGATCTTAGGGCCTCACTAGCCGGATGGGACGCTCCTGCCATGCGTGCGCACACCCTGCGTGCACGCGCATTCCTGCTGCTGGCTTCCGCTCTCGCGGTGCTTCTTTCGCCTGCAGGGCATTGCAGGAAGAAGGAAGCATGAGGCGGGGCCTCTGGAGGGAGTGCCCTGCCTCTCTCTCGTCCAGAAGCAGCTGTGCAGCCTCTGTTGCGGAAGAAGCGCTGCGCGGACAGAAAACAGCAGCAAGAGCGCGCATGGCGGCAAGAGCGCGTGGCGGCGGGGGCAGGTAGATCTTTTGGACTTGGTTGCTTTAAGAGTAGCTCGCATGCTGAAAAAGTGTGAGCACCCCTGTAATACACGCTTCTGTCAGAAGTGTGTATTTTTTCATTGAGGCAAAAATATTTTTGAGATCCTTTCCTTAACATAAATACATAAATATAATGGTGCTTTATTATAATATAAAGTCCATACGAGAAGAAAATGGAAATATCATTTAAAGAAGGCATACCTGCATTTCTGTTTGTATAGCAATTCCACTTCCATTCAGCGCTATAGTATGTTTGTTTAACTAAAGTTTAATGAGCAGTAGTCCAAAAAGTTAATTAGTCACATATTGCAAGCTGTTTACTTAATGAATTTGTTTTCCTTCTTAAAAGTACTAGCAAACATTTTCAATTTATAAGGAGCCTTGCTTTTAATAGTGGAATGGCATGTTTGTGTGGTCCCCTCAAGCTGCTTTTTTGGACTTTTGCTGTGTCACCTGAACCTACTGTTGAAAATTGGTGGTGCTCTCACTGCTATCAGAATAATGCCTGCTTCATTTTGGATTAAATACGTAAATGTACTGAAGGCCTAATTCAACTTCTCCTTCCATCTTCTAAACCAGTGGTTACCAACCTTTTTTTTGACCAGAGATCACTTTGACTAAAGACCACTCTCCAACATTAGTACCAAAAGGGTTACAAATCAGTTTTTGGTCCATTTTAGATTTGGTTTGATTATTTGGGGTGCTGATTCATAAAATTGCAATGGATAGACCACATCAGCTCTAGTTTCTGATACAGAGAAGATATACCATCCAGTAGTCTCCATCTGCTCGCTCACAGAAAACATATTTAATAATCTAGAGCTGATGTGGTCTAGCCATTGCAAGTTTTTGAATCAGCACCCCAAATAACCCCAGGAACAGGATTAAAAATTAAGACACCAAGGCACCCCTCCTTCCAGGTGCCACATGGAACTGTTCCACTTGGGGGGAAGGAGGAGGAGGTGAAGCAGCAATCAGGAGGCTTGTTGTTGTGCCTTTAGAGAATGACTAGTTCTAGCTCAGCCCCAGATACGGTTGAATATGGCCATATATTTTTCTACTAATTATTCGGGTTACCTCCTCCTATTAGGCCCCAGAAATGAACAGCCATAGAGTCTACCTAATTTTCTGGGCCCTCTACAAATTGCACCAGACTTGTCACGGCCTTTTTAATTGCCTTGAACAGGCAGGATTATTTTAAATATATACTGTATGTGCTATTGTGATTTTTTATGCTTATATTGTCTTGTTTATTTATTTATTTATTGTTTCGGCTTGATAGACCACCCTATCCGAAGCTCAGGGCGGTTTACAGCACGCAAACAGGACCAGTTAAAACACATAAAGTGACATTATAAAAACAGCTAAAACAGTTAAAACGGTTAAAACAGTTAAAAATTAGAATTAAAAGTCCCCCCTTCACTATACCCTAGTGAACGAGCACATAGCATTTTGAGACAGTGTGGCAGTTGTTTATATTGTTTATGTTGTTTATATTGTATGTATTGATGATATTACTTGGAAACCGCTCTGAGTCCCCTTGAGGAGATAGAGTGGTATATAAATAAAGTTTTGTTGTTTAGTGGGTAGTCAGCCTCTTCCCTCCTGCCATCCCCATTGCCTTGGTATTTTATGAGGGTTTTGCAAGACCAGACACTCTTGTTGTAGTGGTGTAGTAACAGTGAGGCTGTAGACAATATTTTAGTTCTTGGGGACCACTGGTGGCCTACGGACCACAGGTTGGGAACCACTACTCTAAACCTTTGTTTTTTCCTCATTTCAGACTGGCAAAATCACTATTTTTCAGTAGAGAAAACCTGTGAGATGCTCAGTGCCTCTATTTCACAAGGTTTTACAGGGCACATGAAACCATCCCAAATACAGCCTTTCAGATAGATTAAGGCTATTTGGAATAACCATCTCACACAATATTTCAAAGGAGGTAGATTTATTGTTATATAAAGAAAAAGAGAACAGCTTACCTAAATCCCTCTGGGAAACATCACATGTAGGTGTGTTTAGAACAGGATTCAAGACCCTTAGAATAGTATCCAAGACCAAGATAACACAAATGTGTGAGGAAGGCAATAAGACATAAGAGACTCATTTAAACAAAGTCCTCATTTAAACTTGTATCTGCATGTGGCATTTGCATATAGGAACAGCAGTATTTCCCAGAATTGGTAAAAGCACCGAACCTAACATTACAAATAGTCTGGATTTTTCCTAACCTGTTATTACTAAATACTGTAAGTATTCTGTTGTTTCAGAAACATTATTACTCAGTAGTGAATAAGTTGTCAGGCCCCTGCAAAAATTGTAAAAGAAAACAACACAAATAGATAAATGGTTTTTTTACCTGAGAAAACATCATTCTAGGAATCTCTGTGTTCTCCATTGTCAACTTCTAATAGAAGTTCACTACAAAGATTTCACTGTAGTATCTGGAGAATCCAAGAGAACCATATTAATCCAATCCATGAATAATATAATCCATAAATGTCAAAGCTGCAAATATGGAGGTCCAGCTGTTCACTGGTTATCTTAACTATGCTTTATTCATACATTAGCCTTACCACTACTGTACCTGCCAGGGCCAGACTATAAAAAGAATCCATTTCTTCCTGTCCATGTCTGTATGTGTATCTATCAGTGACAGTACCACTTTTCCTACTTCTAAGAAAGACAATTACGAGTTCCATCTTGGAAACTCCCATATTCCTCCAGGTGATTCCCCTTGAACATCTATCAAAATATGGCAAAATGACAGACATAAAATTGACCTGCTTCTAACTGCTTGATAAACCACTGGCTGGTGAAATGGGGTTTCACCATTTTCTTGAATATCTCTAAAATATATGGTGACATGAAATCGTAAGTTTCCAACTCCTCTGTTGTGTTGACATTCATAATAAATAAGGGTCACCACCGATCTTCATTCTATTGTGCATTTTTGGACTTAGCTGTTTTTTTGACTCCATTGTGGCTTCTTCATTGGCTACTTCTTACTTTCTATTTGTAGTCCATACTCAGTTGTATACATGCATATCAATGACAGATGTATCATCCTGTTTTCGTTATGCTCTTTTTCCCAAGTTTATCTGCTCTTCTTTTATATTTTACATTTGTATTTATGGAAGCATTTGGTTTTTAATGTTTACAGTGGCTAAAACTTTTAATGAGGATGAGGTATAGCATATTTTATTATTTTATTGTTTTAATGTGTCTTTTAATGGTGTTTTGAACTACTTCTAATGTGGTTTAAACTTTTTATTTGTTTTTTAAAACAGAAATTTAGTTTAAATGATTTTGTATAAATATACTCTGTGTGTGTGTGTGTGTGTATATATATATATATATATATATATATATATATATAAATGTTCTATGCTACCTTGGTTCCTGTGTTGAGAGAAAGGTGGGATACTAAACAAATGAATGAATGAATAAATAGTTCTGGAATATCCTCCCTGTGTGTTTAGATCCATAACTTTAATGGAGGTTTTAGTAGATTCTATGGTGTATTATGAGATGGATGTGATCTAGACGTCCACATATAGGGAAGTTTGTGATTTTTATCTGTGGAAGACAACTAGGTCTGTGTCCAGTTATTGCTATCATGAGTTACAGTCAAATGCAGCAGGGGTAGACCTGCAAAACTCCCATAATTTTTTGATGATTGGTCACACCATGTAGGGTTCTTGGGAGAGGGAAGCCAACAACATCAGGAGAGCCATGATTTCTCAAATCATAATATGCAGGGCTGGGTTTTATTCTCTAAGCTCATTTTTTTAAATAAAAAAAACCTTTAGGATTTGACATTATTTATATAACCAGCTATGAGGTTAAAAACATAGCAATCACAACAAACTAAAAAGATTATCCCACATCTGTAGGCAAAAAGGTTTTCGTTCTGTGTCAGGAGCAACTTGAGAAAATGCAATTCGCTTCTGGTGTGAGAGAATTGGCCATCTGCAAGGACATTGTCCAGGGGACGCCCAGATGTTTTACCATCTCTCATGTTCTTGGATGGGAAGCTGGAGCTGACAGATGGGAGTTTCCGGCTCCTTGGATTTGAACCTTTGATCTTTCGGTCAGCAGTCCTGCTGGCATAAGGGCTTAACCCATGTGCCACCGGGGGCTCCCAGGCAAAAAGGGTGACAACTGAACAGCCAAAAGATAGTTCTCTAACCTACTTGCTATGTACCTATCCAGAATTATATTTACTGGTGTTTACAAGAATTGTATTTTGATCCAATTTTGTTTGAATATCGTCTTTTAATTATTTTTGCATTTAGCATTTAATTGGTATTTATAGTCTAGTGCAGTGGTTCTCAACATGTGGGTCCCCAGATAGCCTTCAACTCTCAGATATCCTAACAGCTGGTAAACTGGTTGCAGTTTCTGGGAGTTGTAGGCCAAAATACCTGGGGACCCACAGGTTGAGAACCACTGGTCTAGTTTATTATTATTTATTTATTTATTAACTTCGATTTAGTATACCGCTCACTCCGGAGCTCAGAGCGGTTTACAGAAGAAGCATAAACACCGTGAGTAATAAAACAGATTAAACAGTTAAAACACATTAAACATCAAAGCAGTTAAAACATATTAAAAACACTAGCCCTCAGCGAAGGCTGGGGGACGAGATAAGAATCTGGGGGAATAGGCGGCATGGCACACAGTGTGGTTGAGTTAAGGGCCAAACGCCTTCCTAAAGAGCCAAATCTTCAAGGCCTTGCGGAAGGGCAGAAGAGCGCGGATGGCGCGGATCTCCTCCGGGAGGCCGTTCCAGAGACTTGGGGCAGCTACAGAGAATGCCCTCCGCCGTGTAGTGGCCAGTCTGCAGGTTCCAAGGGAAGGCACCTCAAGGAGGTTAAGCTCCTCAGAGCGCAGTGATCTCGCGGGCACATAAGGGGTAAGTCGCTCCCTCAGGTACACTGGCCCCAAACCATAGATGGCCTTAAAGGTGAGAACTAACACCTTGAAGAGGACCCGAATTCAATCGGAAGCCAGTGCAGCTCGCGCAGGAGTGGGGTCGCGCGGTCAGATCTTGCAGCACCCAGGAGGAGGCGGGCTGCGGCGTGCTGCACTAGCTTAAGCTTCCGGATCATCGACAAGGGAAGGCCAATGTAGAGCGCATTACAGTAATCGAGCCTCGAGATGACCGTGGCTTGGATCACCGTAGCAAGGTCGCGTTGGGAGAGGTAGGGAGCCAGGCGCTTAGCCAACCGTAGGTGGTAGAATGCTGTCCTGCAGGTGCAGCCAATCTGCTCCTCCATGGACAGGTGGGCGTCCAGCCGGACCCCCAGACTTTTACCGATGGCTGAGGGCAGAGGGCTACACCATCGAAAGTTGGCAACTGGGTCACTACCCCGGGCGGCCCAGCCACAAGATCTCCGTCTTCGCCGGGTTCACCTTCAACTTACTGGCTCGCAGCCATCCAGTAACGGCTTCAAGGCAAAGATGGAAATTATCGGGTACAGAGACTGCCCCGGGTCCAACCTCAGAATGAGCTGGGTATCATCAGCGTACTGATGACACTCCAGCCCAAAACTCCGTACCAGTTGGGCGAGTGGTCGCATATAGATGTTAAATAACAGCGGGGGAGAGGATAGCCCCCTGAGGCACCCCGCAACTCAGCGGGAGCCTCCGAGACCGCCCTCCCCACTTCACTCGCTGGTGGCGGCGTTGGAGGAAGGAGGACAGGCAGTTGAGGGCTGTCCCCCTCACCCCCGCCACCGCCAGGCGGTGTATCAAAAGTTGGTAACGACGGTATCAAACGCTGCCGTGAGGTCCAATAACACGAGCAGCGCCGATCCACCTCGGTCCAAGTGGCAGCGGAGTAGGTCTGTGATGGAGACCAGGACAGTCTCCGTCCCATGGCCTGAACGGAAGCCGGACTGGAAGGGGTCTAGCCAGGTTGCGTCATCCAAGAAGGTCTGCAGCTGGTCCATTGCTGCCCTCTCAATCACCTTGCCCAGGTACGGAAGGTTCGACACTGGGCGGTAATTGAGGGAGCCGCGGGTCTAATCCGGGCTTCTTCAGCAATGGACTGACCACCGCCTCTTTTAGCTCCTCTGAAAAGCCCCTTGCTCAAGGGAGCAGTTGACTATCCTCAACAGAGGGCCTCGTAACCCCTCCACGCAAGCTCGAATCAGCGTGGAGGGGCACGGGTCGAGGAGCAGGTGGTCGACTTAAGGGCTGCGACAATCTTGTCAACATCCTCTGCGTCCAGTGGTCGAAACCGGTCGAAGGTGGACCCGGCGGAGGGCCACGGAGTCTCCAGCTCCTGGACTGTATCAAGTGGGGAAGGAAGGTCCCGGGCGAGCAACGCAATCTTGTCTGGCGAAGTGATTCTGAAAAACCTCTGCAGAAAGGGCCGAATTGTCATTGTTTGGGATGGTAGGGACCATCGTCAGCTGCCGAATGATCCTGAACACTTGAGCTGGGCGTGAATCCGCAGACGCTATCAAGGAGGCATAATACACTTTTATCGCCTCCTTGACAGCATGCTCATAAGCATCCATAAAAAGCTTATAAGCTGATGTCGATGGCCCGTCATGAGCTTCTTCCACCTGCGCTCTAGCCATCTCTTCTCCCGCTTCATAGATCTTAGTGCATCTGTGTACCAAGGTGAACAGGATGTGCGGGGTTTGAGAGGGCGTTTAGGGGCGATCTCATCGAGAGCGGAGGACAGCGCGTGGTTCCAGGTGGTAACCAGCTCACCGAGCCGAATCGCTGGCAGGCTCCAAATCCCTCAAGGCATTCAGGAACCTAGTTGGTTCCATAGGTCCCCTCGGGCGAACCCAAATTGGTTCGGCACCTTTGCCGGGGCGCGGTTGCTCGACCCGGACCCCCAGAGCACAGTGGTCCGACCATGGCACCTCTGTAACAGAGGTGACGGACACTTGGACACCTGCATGGAAAATCAGATCAAGGGTGTGACCGGCCCGGTGTGTGGGGCCTGACTCGCAGAGGGAGAGGCCGAGTGCCGCCATGGACGACACAAGGTCCCCGCTGCCGATGGTGAGGAGGCTGTGTCGGCGTGGACGTTGAAGTCCCCCAGCACAACTAGGCTAGGAAACCTCAACGCCCACTATGCCACAGTCTCCAGCAGCAGGGACAGGCTCCCGCTGGTGCGCTTAGGTGCACGGTACACCAGCAAGAAGGCTGTACTCTCCGGGGCACCCCACATCAGGCCGACACTTTCAATCCCATCTGCCTCCAAAGCAGGGACCGCTCTGAGGTGTAATAGGTCACGGGAGAGAATTGCCACGCCTCCCCCCGCCTCCCAGTCCTGTTCTGGTGGGTAAGCGCGAAGCCCGGGGGTGTCAATTCCTGAAGGCAGGTGATATCACTGTCCTGGAGCCAGGTCTCCGTAATGCAGCAAATATCAACCTGTCTGTCTTGAATAAAGTCCCGATCGTTGTCGTTTTATTCCGGACTGAGCGCGTTTACTAACACCAGGGAGGAGGGGGAGGAAGTTGGAGACCTGACAACAGTGTCCTCGGGATAGGTCGCAGGTCAGAGGCAGCCCGGGTCTTGGCACGACTCAGGAGCCTCTCGCACTCGGCCTGCGCCTATTGCGACAATACCCCATGCCGGAGATCACTGTAATCGGGCCCCCTAGTAGGAGAGTTTACAAGTTGGAGTTTAGTGGGGGCTCAGTTTCCGGCAAATCCCATGAAAAGGGGGGAAGACGTTGAGAGGCTCTGGCCACCCACGCACAGGCCGGTGGATGTATTAACGGTGGCAGTTTCCTTGGATAGGACAGGACATGAAGCCAAGATGGAAGCTGTGGGCACCTGTCGATCAAGGGCCACTTCACTCCTACCGACCGCGTGGGGGGGTGGCTTTGCCGGGCCCCTACGTGCCGGACCTCTGTTTGGGCCAAAGTTGGCCCCCCAGAGGTCCGCGTGCCGAATTTCTTCGTGGACCTCCTGACGCGTCTCAACCGGAGTTCTTGGGGCCGGCCACCCCACCACTGCTGAAGTTGGGGTCAGGACCTACTTCCCACCGCAGTCGTGATGGTGGACGGCGGGGGGGAGGGTTAGGCATGCGTTGCAGCGCCTGGCTGCTGGTGTTAGCCGGCGCTTCACGCTGACCAGCCGGTGATGGGGATGTCAGTTGGCCATTTTGAACTCTCCTTGAGCTTTTTCCTTCTGACGCCTGCGTCTCATCTGTCCAGGCCTGTTCTTTTTCTTTCCTTCTCCCGGGTGGACTGAGAGGGGCGGGGTCCTGATGGTGGGGTAGCGCCAGGGGGCTGCAACAGCCGGCAGTCCCGGCGTCGGGGCTGAGCCCCAGGGGCCCTGGCCAGCACCGCGGAGATGTTTAGCCCTGGGGATGCTGGCTCCACTCTCAATTGTATGGATCGCTCTGGTCCGCAGGGGGGCGATCGGTCTAAGTCAGGAACAGAGTCGGCGGGGGGCGGGGGCGGGAGCACCATCGTGGGCGGGGCCAGAGAGGCCGGGCCGGCCGGGCCTCAGCGCCATTTTGGTAGACTCGCCATCTTGGAACTCGGCCCCGCTCTCCCGTCCCCCGCCGGCCAGTCCAGCGCCCAGCGCTCTCAGGGCTCCACCAAGGGCCCGGCATGGGACTCTTCACGGCTTAGCCACCGAGCAGAGGCCTCTCCTCCGGGGGGGAGGTCCCGTCCCCTGGTCGGGGCCGGGGGCTCTGGGCAAGTTTGTCAGGCCCACCTCCTCCACCACCAGGCGCATCCCGCCACCAGCTGGGCAGCGGGGATCCTGGGGTCAGGTAAAGGGGGATCCTCGTCACAGGGGAGGTCCGGGCTGCAGAGTCTGTTCCCTACAGGTGAGGACGCCAGCTCCCGGCTGAGCCTCCCAATCTCACCTGAGCAAGCCGCCAGCCGCTCGGCTATCCCTGCCAAGCAAGGGAGGCCTGGTGAGTCCCACGCGTGTCGTCGGGGTTGGGAGTTGGGGGAAGGTAATTGTCGGCCCTTCCCGGTCCTCCTTCTGTCAGCTCCGGCCAGGGCACCGACCGAGGAGGCGGTCCCGCCCGATGTACTGCGGCGGCCTCAGGGTCCTTCTCAGAGTCTCCTCAGCCTCAGCGCCTCCGGCGTCCTGGCAGGGTGGGGAGGTTCGCGGGCCTCCAATACCTCCTCGGCTTCCAACTGGAGGACCTCAAAAGCAGAGGAGGCCTCCCGGGGGCTCCGGTGGTTCGGGAATGACCCCAAGAGGTGGCTCCTGTAGTCGCACTAACCTGGGCCACCAGCTGGGGTGGCTGGTGAGGCAGGAGGAGCGGTTTCCAGGGGACCTGCACAGGCCCCAACGGGGCTCGGCGTTCACTCGGCTGCTCAGCGCCGCCATCTTTTAAAGTCTCTACCTCAGTCCCCTTCCTCCTCTTGGCTGGCCTTGGGGGGGGGGAGCAGCCGTGGTTCCTCCGTCTCCTCCTGAGGTGGCAGCAGGTGAAGCAGCAGCCAGGAGACAAAGAGTTTTTAAGGCCTCTACCTCAGTCCCCTTCCTCCTCTTAGCTGGCCTTGGGGGGGAGCAGTGGTTCCTCCTGCTCCTCCTGAGGTGGCAGCAGGTGTAAGCAGCAGCAGCCAGGAGACAAAAGTTTTTAAGGTCTCTACCTCAGTCCCCTTCCTCCTCTTAGCTGGCCTTGGGGGGAATATAAAAATTAGAATGCAAATTCCTTAAATGTAAGAAAGAACTATTGTTCCCCATAACAGCTCTGTGAACTGATATTCTTTTCAGTTGGGATGATATAAACTGAACAAGATGGCCTCTGTGTACGAAGTATGTGTTCTGCCACTGAACTATGACATTTCCCCCCCGCTGTCTGCAATAAAGGATGGTCATAAGGAACAATGGACTTGAAAAGGACTAATTCTTTTCTTACCCTTGGAGACAGAACTTGGGGAGCACAGCAACTGGTCATATCTTCATGTGAACCCTCTGAGAAACCGAAACCAACTTCTCTTTTCTCAATAGAACTAGAATTCATGAATGTATGTGTGGAAACTATTCTGCTGCTGCACAATACATTTTCTTGACTTGACACGGTGTGAAATAAAATGATGTAGAATATTCTAACAAATATTCTTTCAGGAGTTGGCCTGAGTTGGATCTATCTGATTCTGAAAATTTCTCTTTCTCTCAGACAGATGCAAGATCTGATTTATTCCTACATGCACAGCGGAGGGGGAAGCCAAGCCCTTTTCCCTTGCATGGGTGGGCTGATGGTTGTAGATGGGTGACTTTCAAAGCAAACTTTCAGTTTTGCATGAAATTGATTTCCATGCAAAAAAGCTAAGCTGCTTGTGTGTGTGCATGGGTGTGTCTAACATACTCTCTCTTTTTCTCTCTTTCCCCCTCTCCCACCCCCTTTCTCGCTTCCTATGAAATTGCTTCATCAGATGCCAGTCGTGTTCCAGGGTCTTTTGTATATAAAATGGCGGCAAAAAAAGGGTTCGGGTCCTATCTCTCAGTTGTTTGCAGATGATGCAGGGGCAGGGGTTTGGACGGGATGACCGGGGCTGTCAACTGGCACCCCCGGGGCGGACCCGCCCGTAGCCGGGGCCCGGCCCCACCTATGCCCTCAGCCTTTTAAATTTTTTTTAAAACGTTTAAAAAAAGGCGGTTGGGGGGGGAGGGGGGGGCAGGGGAGGAAGAGGCGGCCCTCCTCCTCCCTGTACGCCCCTCCCCCTCTCTGGCGGCCCGTGGTGATTTTGATTTGGGGGGAAAAAAGAGGGGTGGGGGGGGGGAAACCGCTCTTCCCCCCTCCTCCCCCTTCTCTCTCTCTGGCCCCCACTGCAACTCCCCGCCGGGGAGAGAGAAGGGGGCACACGGGGGGGAAGTTTGGCCTCCCCTGCCGGGACCCTCCCCTTCCTCCCGCCTTGTTCTGGCAAGGGCGGGAAAAAGGGCGGCCGGGAAGGGCCAGTTTTCTTCCGCGCCCCGTCTCCCCTCGGCCCCGGCGCCGCTGCCCCCCCTGGGCGCTGGGAAAAAGGGGCATGAGGCAGGGGGGAAAGGGCCCCTCCGCCCTCCTCCCCCCCGCACCGGGGCGCCCGGGGAGGGGGGAAGGGCAAAGGGAGGGAATCCTGGCCCCCCCCGCCCCCCCCCCCGCATCGGCCCGCCCCCTCTCACTGATCCCTGCCCCCCAGGTGTTTAAAAACCTTTTCCCGGCCCTTTCGGGAAAAATTGGACACACGGGATGACAATGCAAAGGAAAAACAGGGCAGTAACAGGATAAAAAAAGAGGGGTCACATCTCTTCAGAACCTTGGACAGATCCGGGAGCTTACAAGGTTCTAAAGGCTTTTCAGTTCTGAGTGGGGCCCGGGGGAATGGGAAAACTTTTTGGGGAAAATCAGTTTGATCAAAATATTAATCCATTTTCTTGGGGTCCTGTAAGTAGAAAAGGGCTTTTTTTGGAAACATTCACCTTTTAAACTTTCCTGAATAGTCCTAAAATTATTGGCAGTACACCCTGGGTTGTTGGTTTTTCCCGATTTAGGGTCCCCAAGATTTAAGGGGTTTTTGTCATGGACCCAACTTCGTCCCGGTGGGAATAA